>WMED01016966.1:0-13141 GCA_019650415.1 Pipa parva | reverse complement strand
AAAGGAGAAAAATGACAATTCCTCTACTACATTTACAGTTACTATACATTCAATCTGTACTTCCAAAAATTCTAACTTTCTTCTAGACAGTATGATATTTGGCTATTTAGCTTTCAAATTTGGGCTTTTAGGGCACACTTCCTGAACATGTGTTATTTAAAGTACAACAGAAAACAATGGCACTGGGTGAGGTCTGTTTAACACTATGGCTGCCATCAGTAAAGATAAAGCAATAAAGTCAATTAATTTTAATTCAAAGATTTGGAGGAATTGCTGTGTTTGAATTACAATTGGAATTGTTTGCACGCAGTGTTTGAACCCTTGTTAATATGAAAGTAGGAAATGTAAGTCTAAGGATGGGGGCAATGTGTATTTGTTACAGAGTGCCCACAACAGGTTTAGTTAGGGGACGGTTGCCCGTAGGAAGGGTCATGATCCATGCTGTTTTCTTTCTTTACGCCCCTAACCTCTTCACCACCAGGTGGTTGGTGTGACCCCTGCCCACCCTCACTAAAGGGCGAAATTTAATAAGCCTGGAAATGGCCAATTTTGCCTTTCCAAATTGATTTTCATGGTAAATATTGCGAGATTTTTTCGATTGATATTTTCTGACAGAAACTCTTCAAACGAGTTTTTCAATTGAATTTTTCAATGGGAAGGTAGCCATACTACTAATGTAAGTTAAGGGTTGGGGATCAATATTAACCCTCCTTAGCTGAACTTATTCCCCTATAGCCCACTGGCAATTTGGAAGGGGTGGGAATACAACAGACCCCTCCCAAAACATATTTCCTTCAAAACCCTCCCCCCTTCCCCAGCATAGGGAGGAAATATGGGAGTTCAAATGATGCATCCATAATTTTGGGCCCTAACTTTTGGATTGAAGCAATCCCATTGGTTCTGACAATGACCATCCCCCTAAGCCCTGGCCAATCTGCTGCACTGCAGAAGAAGAGTTTATTATTTATTTATTTTATTTATATCACCTTTGTTGCTGGTTACATCTTTGTTTGCAGCGTTGCTGGTTGCTTGGCTGTTTTTTTACTCACTTGTTGCTGGTTCGATGAGTTTGTTTACCTTTTACTCAGACTGTCCTGGTATGAACTTATCATGTCTAAATGCATCAAAGCCTGCAAAATGACTAATATCAGTAAGCTCCTTGCTCTTTCTGATCTTCTTTGATCTGAATTTTTTAACAACATTAATTAAATAAGTTAAACGATTTGGCCAAAACAAAAACTGCAGATTTTTTTTTTCCTTTTTATCTTTTATAAATATTAATCAGAATGTGTTGAAAAAGCATCATATTGCGGACATAGTGCATAGTAATGGGGGAGGTATCTGTTTTCTTTTCTGATTTATCTTAAAGATTGTCAAAAACTGGAAAGAAAATTCAGAGGATACAAATAAGAAAATAACGGTAGACCTGTCAACCTCTTATAAATAACTCCATTGAAATGGGGCAAAAAACTATGATGTAGCCCACTAATAATTACTTCCAAGGAATCTACAATAAAGACTTCTACAATAATTCTTATGGATAATTGTTTGAAAAGATAACATATTAGAAATGACTTACTAAACTAGAACCTATTCGAAACAGTAGCCTAATACATTTATTTATGTCTAACGCTGATTCTGATTGGTCCATAGTTTGCAGATGTGAATGTCATCTGCCATTGGCAGATTCAGCTGACAACTGTTGACTCATGTTGATTGTGACTTTTCTACACAGCAGTAAAAACTTTCTGTACAAGTATTATGTAATGTACATCTTTACATTTCCATTAAAAAAAATGGAATCAAAAATCAAAGTAAAAATTTCTGTAACGAATTTAAAAAAATACAGAAAAAAAAGCAACTTTACAAAACTTTATACACACTGCCCATACCCTTATTACTACCCATTAAATCCCAAGTCATTATAAAGTACATTATGCACAGGTTAATCTGGTAAGCAATACATGCTGTGCATTTTGGGCCATGTTAAAATACACAAAAAAAAAGGACAATTGGGGAAGGAAAGCCATATTAATAGCTGCGGCAGTTTTAAACAAACTTAAGTGAAGGGAATGAGTCCCACATCATTAATTGGCAATTAGCAGCGATCTCTTTTTGTCTTCTATCCATGTGTGATCATATTCCTCTTCTTTGTCCCTGCCTGCTGAGCCCGTCTGTTCATCTCCATGTACAGCAACCTGACTTTAACCCATTCCCTGCTGGAGTCTTTCAGTAACCCCCCCACCCAACATCTCTTTCATAAACTCATTATCTTAGTACAATGTCCCGTCTAGAAGCAAGGGTTCCCTTCCTGATGCAGCCTGTTTGCTGTACTTAAAGAGGAATTCCAGGGTAATATTATCTTTTAGGATCACATTTTATAAAGAAAGATGTAACATTTCTGGCATAGTATATGACTAACATTGATATACTACTGTTCAATTTTGTCACTTCCAGTCACTTTAATAAAAGGGGTCACAGGTAAAGCTGATATAGAAATTGGAAGTAATAAAATATTTACAGGTAAAACAAATATAGTGATTGTACCTCCCTGTGTCAAACTGTGATTCTCACATAGTCCTTACATAATCCATAAAATTCCAAATGATTATATATGGAGTATAGCACTGATCTCAATCTATTATCACTCAAGGAGTCCTCCTAGATTGGGTGCTTCCAGTAACTTCATCCACCATGATTGTCATAAAAGACATAAAGCAGTTACAGTTAGGCTGAGCTTCCCTCTGCCAAACTGGGTTTTTTATATAGACCATAAAATCAAAAGTGTTTTATGTTAAACAGTAGTAATATAGTGTTTTATTTCTTTACTAAGTAACGTGAACTTATTTACATAAGTATGAGCAAAAAAAGAAATCAGTGTGGAAGGTGTTCATCAACCATTTTCTGTATGTGGGGTCTTCCTCCAACATGTCCTGCTTACATTATTTATAAATATGTGTTGCCATACAATCATAAAAGGCTTGCATAGCTAAGGGGCAAACTGGGTCCCCATGGATGTACCACATTTTTGTAAGCACAATTTACCATCAAACATAAAGTAATAAGGAGATATTTATATAAATTGAACAAAAATGTTCTCCTGGTAAATTGAAATACCTTTAATTAGGTAAAAAATATCGATATTGCCAATGTTGATATTGATTAAGCCCCCTCTGACCTTTTTTATTGCTGAAAAGTGTTTTCCTGGTTGAGGGAAGCGAAAACCTATTATTCCCTATGCAGATGGTTTGGAACATTTTTTTTCCAAGTCCCCAACAAAAATCTCAGTGATAATGATGGAAAACGAGCTCTTTTGAAAATAATGTAATGTGTAGCAGGATTAACACATCGATGTTTATAATTACTGATCTTTTTCTATATTGATACATTTTATTCGGCATTACATAAATTGAGGAAAATTGAAGGTGTGGTGAAAAGAAAAAAATTGCGATAACACAGCAAAAAGGAGAAATTGGGGCAAATAAGTCGCAATGAACTTTATAAATTTTACCCAGTAGCATCATAAAATGTATGAGACGGCCTGTAAAGTCCTTCTGTTCTTCATAAATAAAGAAGTAAAACTTGTGAAGATATATACAGTAGATAATATCTTGATTATACAGAAAAAAAAAAAAGCGAACATCTCTAGAAGAGTAGATCAGCTCTCTCAACCAGAATGAGATCAACATAACACTAATCACCCTCCAAAAACTATATTTCTTGGAACTGGAAATCTATATATGAAAGAAGCAAATATAAATCAAGCTATACAAGAAACCATTGTACAGCAACAACTATATAGTGAAAGACTGGTGGCAAAAAGTAACTTGGTTAACCAATATACCAATGAATGAAATAAAGTGAATCATCAGAAGGAACTTCACTGATCCAAAAGGTCTCTAGAGTGCAAGTGAAAATAACCCTAAGACATTTTAAAGACCGTGGCTATTTGGAAGATGAACAGGAGAAGAAATAGACAGAACATTCAAACCACCTCCCAGGGGGGATAACAGAAAAGAAAATAACCTAGAACAAAACAAAGTCAGGTTTATAACTAAATTTAACACAATAAGGTAACGCTAGGCTAGGAGATGACCCCTGGAGACAATAATATGGATGGGGCGCAATATATCAAACCCATATTACTAATTAGAGAAAAACGAATATACAGGTTACCTGCCTGACCTCTAAGGGGATGAGTGCAAAAGAAATATCCCTTTTTCTCTTTTTAGTTATCACTGAATTTAATAGGGAGGAGAGGAAATTGAAACACATTCTCAATAAAAATTGGACAATATTAAAACAAGATCCAAACAGTGTACTGGCCAAAAAAATATACTAGAGCACCTAACCTACAGGTCTGAATAAAAGGCAGGGATCAATAAAGACACTGATTTCATTTAACATTACAAATCTATCAATGGTCTCAATTTTTGTGACTCTGGAAAACACATCTTGCAAATGGTTTCTTAATAGTGGAATCACTATGCGTTGATTCCAGCCCCTATATCTGTTTCCTTTCCCTGATTTTTATATATGATACCTATTTTTATATAGGATACATACTTTCATGTGTTGCACCCTTTTATATGTAATATAACTTTTACTGTACGTGTGTATGTATATTTTTATTTATAAAGCGCCACTAGGTTACGCTTCGCTGTAAATCCAACAATACAGTACATTTATAATACAGACAAGGGAAGTGCATAACAAAGAACAAGTGAAGTAAATTATAAGAATATAATGAAGAAAATACGTCACTAGAGGGCAAAATTTATTAAACTTGGAAAAGCCCGTTTCAGCTTTTCTGAGATTAATCGGGCGAACACCCATCTCGTGGTAAGCTCGAGATTTGTTGTGATTGATACTTAACGAGAGAAACTTTTTCCATAGAATGGAAAGGTAGCCATACTACAGTAATGTAAAGTATGACTACCCTTTCCATGGATATATTTAATGGAAAAAGTTTCTATCGGTAAGTATCGATTGCAACAAATCTTGCGATACTTACCGTGAGAAATTTCTGGGTGTTCCCCCAATTATTAAAATCAGAAAAGCAAAAATGAGCTTTCCAAGTTTAATATATTTCGCCCTAAGTGCCAGGCCATGACTGAAACAGGAAGATGGAGGCCCCTGCCCCATAGAGCTTACAATCTACACTATGTTCCAAATTATTATGCAAACAATATTTTCTCCTATTTTCTAAAATTACCTATATGAATTGCAGTCATTGCAATTTTCCATTCATCAACTATTCAAGTTTAATTGAAAGGTTTTTGAACAAACTGCCTATGATAACAGTATAGTTAAAAAAAATAAAAAAAACACTCAAAATGCCTGTTCTAAATTATTATACGAAGCAGAGTTTTCAACCTTTTCATTTTTATTAAAAACAAAAAAATGGTCATTTGTTAAATTATAAACATTAGCAGGTTATTACAAACTGAAATCAAACAGTTTTAAAGTCAAAACTTTATTCTAGGTGATGTTACATTTGCACATAGGACCCCTTGTTCGAAAGGAGCTTCTGAACTCTCTCGTCCATTGAATTTGTCAGTTTTTGGATGGTTTCTGCTTCAGTTGTTTTGCATGAGGACAGAATACCCTCCCAGAGCTGTTTCTTAGATGTGAACTGCCTCCCGCCATCATAGACACTCCTTTTGATGATTCTCCAAAGGTTCTCAATGGGGTTGAGGTCAGGGGAGCATGGGGTCACACCATACGTTTGTCCCCTTTTATGCCCATAGCAGCCAGAGATGCAGATGTGTTATTTGCAGCATGAGACGGTGCATTATCATGCATGAAAATGATCTTGCTGCGAAATGCATGGTTCTTCTTTTTGAACCATGGCAGGAAGTGCTGTTTGAGAAACTCAAACATGGAGTTCATCTTTACCCCTTCAGGGATCCTAAAGAGGCCGACAATCTCTCTCCCCATGATTCCAGCCCAAAACATTACTCCACCTCCTCCTGGTTGGCGCCGTAACCGTGTTTGCATGGGGTGTCCATCAACCAGCCATCCTCCACTCCATCTATCTGGACCATCAAGCATTGCACGGCACTTATTGGTGAACAAAACAGTTTTGAAGTCAGTCTTCATGTAGTCTTCATGTATTGCTTGTGTGCAGTGGATAGAGGAGGTCAATAGGATGGCTTACGTACAGCTGCAAACCTCTAAAGGACCCTGCATCTTGTTGTTCGAGAGACGTTGGAGGCACCAGCAGCTTCAAAAACTTGTCTGCTGCTATGACAAGGCATTTTTGCAGCTGCTCTTTTAACCTGATGTACTTGGCTGTTGGAAAGAGTCCTCAATTATCCCTTATCAGCATGCACATGTGTGTGCTGTGAATAAGCTACATACTTCTTGATTGTGTGATAATCACGATGAAGTGTCTTGTCAATGTTGATTATAGTCATGCCTTGACCTAAACACTCCACAATTTGTTGCTTCTCAGCAGCCAACACATCCTTTTTCTTTCCCATTTTGGCTGAAAATGTAGGCTGCTTAATAATGTGGGACAGCCTTCTTAAGCAGTCTTGCCTTTAATTGGACACACCTGCCAAACTAGCACAGGTGTCTGCAATTGCTTTCAGTGATATAAAGAGCCCTGACACACATCACCATCAATGAGTTTAACTGACAAACAAAAAAATTCTTATCTTATCACTCCTAAACACTTTTTGTATAATAATTTGGAACACAGTGTAAATAGAAGGAAGACTTACATAAACAGATAGGAGGGTAACAAGTGCAGTAGCATAAAGTTACAGTTCATTTGGCAATAGGTGCCCATTAAATAAGACCAAAAATAAAATATAGTTGCCTAAATATAAAATATAGACATGAAAACCAGTGCTAGCGCTCGAAGAGGTAAGATTTTAATTTAGATTTTAAGATATTGATGGATTACTCTTGGCAGAGGTAGAGGGGTCAGGGCCGGCTCCAGGTTTTTATGGGCCCTTGGGTGACAGAGCCTCAGTGGGCCCCCTTGTGGTGCAAATCATGTGGCGACAGTAAAACAGCATGTACTACAGAGACCAAAATATTTTATTTAGAAAAAAAATATGTAAACTAGTGCAAAATAGAGAAAGTGCAAGATATCAGGGAAACTTTTGAAAAATTTGCTTCTTTGTAAGTTGTAAACTTCTAAACAATATTAAACACTTTGTGCTAAGTTTTGCTAGATCTTTAACAGTAGTTACTTCTCTTAGGCACTCCTTTAAACCTTTCTTCTTGTTTTCTCTGAAGCAAAACGGTGTATAACGTCATTAAAATCTACACACTCAGCTTCTTCTGGCTCAATGGAAAGAACGGCCAAAGCATTTAGCCTGTCTTGAGACATCTGGGACCTGAGGTAGTTCTTAATGAGCTTCAGTTTGCTGAAGCTCCTTTCAGCTGATGCCACTGAGACAGTTAACAGCAATTGCAATGCTAAAACGAGATTTGGGAATGTCAAGAACAGTGAGTGAGACACTATACACTGTAAAGTCTCTTGTGGGCATAGATGATCAGGCAACATCCTAGCCAGTGTTTTACATTCTTCCAGCATATCCTCCCCATCAACTGCTGGATCAGAAAAGTTTAAGCAGTGTTGCTCCAGCACCGATACATCAGGGGCTGATTTCTTGAGGTCACTTAGAAATCCAAATTTGGCAGTGAATTGTTTCAAAAAATTAAATCTTGTATCTATTTCCTCAAGGACGGTGTTAAGCAGAGGCTTGAAGAAAGTTTCTTCAAATTCAGTCCTTGTATCTAAAAATGACGATCCACTTGCTTGCTGGCATGCTGGCTCTTGACAATCTTTTTCACTGCATGGTTGAGTTTTTTTTCTAATTCTGTGAGTTGGGTACACAATAGGTATATCAAGCTTCTCACAAATACCTGCAGCTTTACTTTCTGCCTTTTTGAATCCTGATGACAAATATTCTTTAAAAGAAGCAATCACAGATTCGACAAGTGGAAGGACATCAGCAAGATTAATGGTCTTTGTCTGGACAGCCAAGCTAATTTGATTAACCTGAAGAAGGACATCATACCAAACACATAATGAGACAACAAAAGGGTATGAGCATATGCAGTCTAATAAAAACTTTACCTCGCTGTATGCTTCACTTGAATATTTAGTACCATGTACAAATACTTCTAGAGCTTCTACAAGCTGGGGAAGCTGTAATAAAACAGCTTTCACCGATTGAAGATGAGCACACCACCGTGTCTGAGAAAAAGCCTTAAGTTTCAACTGTGGCAAATGCTCTATGGCCACTTCCCACCTTTTTGTGGCTCCAGAGAAAAATGTATAAAGGCGATTCAAGATGTCATAAAACCGTTTGGCTTGGCTGGAGCTTTCTGCAGCATGTACAATGACAAGGTTCCAATTATGTGGAGAGCAGGGTGCAAAAAAGGCATAGGGATTTCTTTCTAAATTATGGCCTGCACTCCTTTGTATTGCCCCACATATTAGCACCATTGTCGTAGCATTGACCTCGAATGTCAGATTCACATAATTCATGTTTGCTCAGTCTTTCCAAAACAACTCCTGCAAGGCTTCTTCCAGTTGTTCCTGTGACATGAATGAATTGCAGAAAAATGTCCTTTACCTCCACTGTTTTAGTTATTTTATCAATCTCCACATATCGCAGCACAAGTGTCAACTGCTCTTTTTTGGAGATGTCTGGTGTACAGTCCACTATTATACTGAAAAATTTAGCTTGTTTTACCTTTTGAATTATTATTTCAATCACTGCTTCTGCGATCAATTGTAAGAACTTGTTTTGCATATCCTTACTTAGGTAATGGACATTGGTTCCTTCTTTAGCACGCTGCAAGTGTTCCTTCAGAACCAGATCAAAATCAGAGATTAGCTCCAGTAACTGCAGAAAAATTCCTTTTTGTTCTGTTCACACTGTATCTGATGATCCTCTAAATGGCAGATTATTTTTCGCCATCCATCGAATTACTTTTAACTGTCTTAACAATACTTCACGCCACCCCTGTTCTTCCAAACAGAGTTGTCGGCACAAATCTTTATCAATAGTTCTGTCTGAACTGATGCTTGCCTCTAGCTCTTTCCACTTGACGTAATTAGACATGCGGCTGCTAGATATTTCATGGAGGTGCAAAGATCCCTTACCATCAACATGCTTCCAGTCTTTAAATCCACCTGGGCTGGAGAATATTGATCTACTCTGATTGTCAAATATCCGACAGTAAAAACAATATAAGGAGTCGCCAAGCATTGAGTATATTAGCCAATCATGTGGAACCTTTTCTCCAGTACCTATCACCCTGTAATAATGAAGAGAAGAAAATCATCTCTTACTACCATCCGTAAAATCTGCGAGTAGAAAATCCTGAAGATTTACTTGTTTAGGTCCCCTTTTGATAGTTTGGCATCTCAGAAGGTTGGTGATTACATCAGGCCATTTTGCTGGATCATTCTGACACAGGTCCAGGATGACAGGGCAGTACTGGCTGGTCTGCAGAATCCACAGGCATGTCACCTATTTCCTCAATGCTGGAACAAGCTTCTGATGAGCCACTAACATTCGGCTGCACATCGGACATGGTAGAAATCACAGATTCTTCATTCTCTTTACATGTACTCTTCCTGAAGAAGCGATTAATAGAAGGTAGCTTCTTGATTTTGTCCTCCAATAACTGCTTATCTTTTTGTTCTGACTTCCAGACTTGTACTTCTTTGTAGGAGGTCTATGTTGACTTGCCAGTTCTTGGCCTTGATCCCTGCTATCCATTTTAGCCTAAAAAAAGTAAAAAGGGATTTTTTTTCTCCCATTGCTCTAATAATAGCTGTCTTCTTGTGCATTGTTGATTCAACTTCTTGATTCCCTTTAATCGCTCCTCCTCCCATCCCCCCTCTTCCCCTCTCTCCCCTCTCTCTCTCTCCTCCCTCTCCCCCCTGAAGAATACTCACCAGCGGGGAGCCCGGACCTGTCCTTCTTGAAGGAGGTGGGAGTCAGGACACTGAGCTGTGCTATGGCTGGACGAAGTGATTGATGTCAAGCAGGAGCGTGGTATCACCTACATGGCCGGTGAAGCCAGGCATCAGCACAGAATGCTGCACCTGCGTCTTGTGCTGGGGCACGCAAGTGCTGGAGTGTGCAAGTGCTGGGGCGGGCAAGTACCGGGGGACCCCCAGAGGCCCCGGCACTTGCCCAACTATGCCGTGTGCTGACACCAGCGCTTGGTATAGTATTATAAAGATAAGGGGCAGCAATAGAGAAGGGTTTATATGAGAACGGGCAATCTTGGTGAGGGGTTCCCAAAGAAAGCTGCCTTGTGAAGAGTGGAGTTGACGGCTAAGTCCATACAAGCAAACAACAAACTGGAAGGCCAGTTATAAGGGCATTTCAATAGTCCAAGTGGGATAAGATGAGGGCATGAGGCATGAGGGTGTTAGCAGTGTCCTGAGACAGAAATGGACAGATCTTGGCAACGTTATGAAGGAAAAAGTGACAATTTTTAGCAGTAGTAGCAATGTGTTTAGAGAACAAAACAGCAGAGTCAAAAGTCACCCCAAGACATCGTGCAGAAGTAACAATGTTAATGAGGACATCACCAAGTGAAATGGGAAAGGAGGGAGCAGGACCAGGTTTAGGTGGGACAATCATCAGTTCAGTTTTATCAAGATTTAGTTAGGAGATAGCCAGGAGGCAGAGATTTTAGTACTGACTTCAGATTTTATTATTGACTTCAGGTGTTACTGCAGGGGCAGATAAGTAAATTTGGGCTCAATCTGTCTAACTGTAACTGCACTACTTTCAGTTTGGCCTGACATAGTCCAAACACACTGGATCCATTTTAGATACATTTATCACTTACTTTTTTACTTCTAAAATTTTGAAAATCCCTGAAGAATTCCCATTACCCTTCTGCTTTCCTAACACTACCACAACAGAAAGCAATCAGATTATACAAAAAAACAAAAAGCATTGAATCTTACCAGACAGTGAACTGACTAATGGGCAAAAGAAAACAGAACAGCTAATTAGAATAGTTTTTTTTAATTTTATTCCCCTTGTACAGTTTGGAGGGCAATTAAAAATGACCCTCACCCGAATACTCCCCCCAACCCACATGCAATTAGCTTAGGTTGAATGCCACATTTTTCCTAGTCAGAGGGATCAGAACGATAAATTCCAAGAAGTAAAAAGAATGCTGATTTCTATATGGAACCGAAGAGGAACCTCACTGACTATGCCAGTTTCAACTGATCTACATTTAGCGTTTCTTTTTTTCCATATCAACAATTTATTTAAAGTCCTATATAAATCAGCAGAAGGGAAAAGTCCAGCCTAGTGAAAAATACACAGCATAAAGGAATCCAAAAAGGTTGAAATGGCCTTTATAAATATCCCCCCCAAAAGTTGCTGCCTAAAAAATGAATGACATTAAAAATTCCTGTTGTTAAAGTTTTTTTAAATAAGCAACCATATCACCCATTCACCCATAAACATTACATTAACACTGATATCCAGTATCTTTCCCATTACTGTTTATTTGGTCCGTTTGTCGTGCACGCGCAAGTCTCAGCTTCATTAAGGCCTTTCCAAACCATTAGCACCAATTTCATGGTTCTCTTTATTTCATAATAGATGGGAGGCATTGCTCTTCAGAAAGCCTTTAGTGTAGGGAGAAGTAAATAATTAGAATATTATTCCCTGTGAGTGGCTGTCATTAGCAGCGACTGCACACTCGTATATTTATCGCATTGAATGAAGAGAGAGAAAAGTCAACGTAGTGTCTAACACCCGCTGTGCAATTTCCACCAATAAGCTTCCTGGGCTGGATACAGATGTTCTGCTATGTTTGACTAGTTTTAAATCCTACTTCTTTTCTGTGGATGAAATTAGGATAGCAGCCGATCAGTAGCAATGTGAGAATAGACCTGAATGAAACAGATTTTTGCATTTACATCTCCGAAAGTATTATTAACATTAACAAGTAATATTAACATTATTCTGCCGGTCGGCTGCATGCCTATGTAACCAACCTTCGCCTATTTAATAAACTGTTCAAAGCAAATGTTGTCATCCAAAAGCATCCGCCTACCCCAGGCTGGTGTAAACCATCGTCCACTATGGAGTTGGTCCTGACACTTATTACTCGCTTATTGATCAAACTCTGCGATGTGGTGAATACGTGACCAATTCAGGAAACTACGATAGTTGCGATCTTACTCAGCAATTCACATCACATTGCAAACAAAGTAGTTCTACTACTGAGTAAGCGGAGGAGTGAATACCGTCCATTATGGGCACCGCTCTCAATTCACCTGTTTGACTTTGCCACTTCAGACTGCTGAATTGGAGGGCTGATAGCAGGTCTCCACATCCTACTTCTATTGAACTGACTATGCCACACATCACATCCCACAGTGACAGCTGCACGGTTTACAATGGGGAAATTTGTTGAGGTTGCGGATTTGCTATGGGAATCCACTGTTTGAGAATTCTACAGTCGAATTCTCATTTTAGTCAATAACCCCCTGAATCTTTAATGAAAATGGAAAAAACAAGTCAAAACACTTTACAATTGCTTTTCCTTCTTTTTATGTATTTTTCCTTTTTTTTGTCTTTATGTAACTCATCAAAAGGTGATTTTGGACAAAACAAATCCTTTATTGAATATGAATATTTTGTCCATCATAGACCAATATTATCCAGTTGCATGTGTACAAGGATCCTCGCCTTGAGAAAGTACATTAAATAAAGCACACCTCATTACCAGGGTCACACTAGCTGATTTTCAGCTGAGCTGCTTTTAATTAGGCTCTTTCCCATGTTCTCTTATTGAACAAACTCTGAGATGTGCAGAAAAATCATCTCATTTTGCAGATCTTACGGTTTACTTTGCATTAATTTGCACATGTGTTGCACAGGTACTTTGACCAATCAATGATGGAGTCTGTTCATGGAGCGAATTTGAGTAGGTGAACTGCTGTGATTTCACCTTTTTACATTTTCATCATCAGAGTAGCGAATTGGGGGTTGATGGAAGGGCTCTGGTGTGGCGTATGGTGACTACTCATTCAAAAGTGACAGTGATGTCTGCAGCTGTCAGAACATGAACTAGGGACAGGGAGACATAGAAAGGGATGTAATATTCACTTATATACAGT
>WMED01016965.1:0-13141 GCA_019650415.1 Pipa parva | reverse complement strand
ATGGACTTGTGTCTTTTTTCAGCCTTATAAACTATGTTACTATGTATGTTACTATGTTACCCTCTGTTGGTCTATTTGCTAGACACCATAATCATGACTTTTTTTTCAAAAGACAGGTACTGCATGGAAGAAATCACAAGTATTGGAGACAAAACATGAGCCATATATGTAATACAACATGTGAAAATGCCTTACTTAAATCTTTTTTAAAGACCATTACAAAAATGACATATTCACAATTTAAGAGGATAGAAAATTAAACTATATTGCCAACCCCCATTTCCCACCAAAAATGGTGTAAAATGGAGTTTCTCCATCACTGAATTTCAAGGAAATGCCACTTGCTTTAGAGTTATATAACTAAGGTTGAACCACATTTACCACAGAAGGGTTGAGCCAGAGTTTGGAGTCTTAGGAGATCCCAGGATTCAACCTTACAATCTTGTGGCACCCAGAATGACTTGCACTGGAGAATATATCTGCAGTCAGGAACAAAAAAACCTGCAACACCAAAGCAGTAGGTACAGATGAGTTTAGTGCAGCAAAACTGATCTAATGAGGTAGAAGGTAAAGAAGAGTCTGCAACAACTTAAGTTTAAAACTGTAGGAGGCACAGGTGAAGATAGAACAGCTGAAACATGAAGCACAGAAGCATAACAAAAGCATTAGTGTTAACTTGGATGACGAAAGACCAGTGTCAATGATTACTTTCTTCTGGATGATGCCAACAATATATGGGAATCCTCAGGTTTGATTATACTGGCAGTAGTGGTTACTTCTATAAAACCAGCCGTCTGTTTCCTGGGGACATTCTAACCTCTCTTGCTCTCAGCGTATAGCCTGAAATAATGTTTTCTTGAATCGCAGATATCTTAATTTTTTGGGTAAGGAAGCTAGTGCTTCCACATACTGCATTTACACTGCAACTAGGGTCCTTCCCTTTTGACTGTATTTGTGTAAGGAAATGGGCATTCCTTAATAAAACAAATAGCCTGTATTCTGGCCAAGCATTCCATTTAACTGTGGGTGCTTAAGACTATGTATTTCTGACTCATTCATCTTAAAATATTCAAAGAATATGTACTTCCTGTCAAACACCATGTGTACATTTAATCATGAAGTAAAGTAAAGCCTAACAAAGATTTAAGCTTGAAATGACCAACCTTATGCAAATGGCTCCTTGTTCTTTCACAGATATACCATAGTATAGTAGCAGCTGAATGAGACTAATGATCTCTACCCAATAATGATCTGTAGTATTCAAGTTTGAAGACCCTGGAGACAACCACTACTTAGCAGAAACATTTCTTTGACTTCTCTTTACCACCTTTCTTAAAATTTGCTTACTAAGAAATATTAACATTGATTTTTTTTTTTTTTTATATAAAAGTCAGTTACATAAAAAAGTAATAAAATTCACTGGCTGAATTCCCCTCTGTCAAGTGTAAAATAGCTTATTTGCTCATAAAAGCTAATCTGTAATACTCAAATCCGGTTTGTGAAACTGTTATTTCTCTTTTACCTATTACATTATTTTATGTGAAATGGCAGATTCTAATGGTTAAAAATACAACTGTCAAAACGCTCACCTTTACTTATTTATTATTTAAAATTGCATATAGGTTTTCACAGTATCATATTATTGACATTAAAGGATACTAAATAATAATATTAATAATATTCATATTTTACAATATTTTAAATTGATTTGACAATGCGGTTCCAAAAAAATGAGATGTTGTTATACTGTGGGTCTTGATAATGCAGGGTAGTATAAAGGTTTACTAGGAAAACACACCGTTACACTTTTATTGGCTGCGACACTCTTTGACTTTTACTGGATTGTTGCTCGTTTTTTGGCTTTGTAACTTGATGCTGGATTTTTGTTTGACCAATTCAAAAGGTTCATATGATCAAAACATCAACATTTTTTTCTGTGCCACTGAGAATCCTAAGGTTTATTCTAATGAAATCCAAATGTGCCTTGTTGGGTAACAGCTTAAATGGATAATGAATGTAGGACATAAAAGTAGCTAAACATAATACAAAGTTTCAAATAGATTCATGTATAATGCAATTTAAATGCTACATTTAATACTTAAATCCATACTAGGTGTTTAATAAGAAATATGCAGAAAAAAATATTGAATGAACAAAGATAGCAATGGCATTGCTTGGGTGATTCCATCAAATGCCTAAATAAAGAATAAAGCTGTATATTTGAACAACGTTTACAATGTGTACTATTATAAAAGTAACAATACTGTTGGTGTAGAGAAAAGCCCCAAAACATTTATGAGATACTGGGGCAGTGCAGCCATACTTGCTCTGACAGGAAGTGACAGGAAGAGGAATTGGAGAGGAGTGCAGCACTGGTCAAGGCAAAAAGAAATCAGCAGAGAGAAGAGAGAGAGAGAAGGGACAGCGCTGGAGCTTAAATCACCAGTCAGTGAGTATCTCCCCCTTGAGAGTCAACCCTTGACATGACAAGCCTATTGTTCTCATTTAAACAAGCTCCCTACATAAGCAATTTGTACTTATTTCCAGAGGATCCAGGAATAGTATCTGCTTGCCAACGTTCAATAATTCTTCATAAAACAAAGAGGTTAAAAAAGTAATTCTGCTGCTGCAAAGATATTATTCCCACAGTAGAAAGCTTTGTGGCTTTGTAATTAACGAATGAAAACTGAAACATACCAGAAATTGCAGAAATGCTCATATAGTGCTGGGGTACAGAGAGATTTACTAATGCTTACTAAGCACAAGCAAAGATAAATAAGCTCTTCTAAATATTAAATGCTAATTATTTTATTTTATTTATTATTATTTTTCCACAAAGGTTAACCTAAATAATGTCTCTCTTACATTATAAGTGCATATGTAATAAAGGACTAAAATGTGAATTGCAAATATATGTGCAAACATCTTCTCTACCAGACATATAAAACTGTAGACAACATTATTAAATTACCTTCTTATGTTCTACATTTATTTTGTTGCTACTCTCCCATATGATTCCTATCATGATTCCAAATATCTAGTGGCTTATTCATTCAACAATCGCGTAAAGGTTCAAATTCACCTATTCATAAAACTTTGTGAAGTGGTGAATTTGCGACCAGCGTTGATGCTTATGACAGCTGCAGACTTTGCATCACTTTGAGTGTGAGAAATCAATGCAGTCTCATGATTTAACTGTTCAGTAAGTAAAATCAGCTGGGGTTGCAGTTGTGTTGTGCAACCTGTAGATTCTAATGACACTTGCTAAAACCCTGGCTAGTGCATTGGTCTAAACTAGGCTCAAACTTCATTGTTTATAAACTTTTAGATCTGAAAGAGGTCTTCCAAATGAATACATTCAATAATGGAACACATAAAAAATGATCATAAAAACTAACATTTGTTTGATGCCTGGTTTTTATTGCAAAATAAAGCGTATTAGCATTGGGAAGCCTCCATTCTTATTTTGGAACCAAAGTTATGCTTTATGCTTGCAATGGTAGATTCTTGCCTACCATAAAACCCCATACTTTGTGGCAGGCTATAGTGCTAGAGACGATTTTTTTCCACTTGGTAAGCTTATCAGTTCAGTGCTTGAGATAAGAGACCTGTTTTATTTTAGTTTACTGTCATCTTGCTGCAGATAAAGTATAGATGTTAGAAACAAAATCTTGTTTGTAATAGAGAAAATGTGTATTCTTGTTTTACATCAATTAGAATGACTAAAGAACAGAACATTTTTACATACAACTTCTCCTTTAGGCACTAACATTATGTATTGCAATGACACAGGAGGTCCCGTGCCTATGATTTTGCAGTAAAATATATTAAAAAGTACCTTGCATACTTAAATACAGACACTGCGACTCCTTCATAAATCCAGGTTTTATCAAAGGTTCAGGCACATTTGCCTAATTGCTTCAGCTCAAAAGTTGGCCATGCCAACAGAAATTTGATTTTCGATATTTTTTTCTAAGTTGGAAATATTTTCAGTCATTTTGTTAAGAAATATTGGCACTCTTTTAACACACAGTTGCCTTTCCGTAAACCTACATTGTGTTCAGAAAACTAGACCACACAAAAAAAACTGGAAAGGTGGCATTTGTTTTACATTATTTTTCCATTATGCTAATGCACATCTGCTAAATGCCTTATTTGCATTATACATTCAAGCAAGTCTTTTGTAGGAGACTGGAATTATTTCAATGCTTTCGGAATTACAAAAGATTTAGAAAAATCAATGACTTATTTCATCTGTTTTAGCCAAAAAACAGAATTGGATTCTTAAAGCACATACAAGGCTAGAGAGAATAGCTTCTCTGTTTTATTTGAAAGAGTAAGCTATAGGCTGTAGCCAGCGTAATGTTCCATCTCTAGATGTGCAAACAAGGTCAGTCCTATTTGACTCACAAACTGTTTTACATGTTTATACAAATTTACCTTTTTGTAAAACAAGAATTCACTAATTGCAACACATCCTTTATAATATTATGCAAATCCTTATCATTTGTTTCTACTAGGTTAAGGGAAGGTGGAACTGTTGACTTTTCTAGCACATGGTAAAATTGTTTAAATAATGTTATACATGCATAAGAGACGATCGTATAGTTCAGAATAAAGAATAAAAAGACCAGGTTTCTTATACTAGTATGAATATTATGTATATGATCATTTCTTGAATTGCATACCTTTTACAAAACACTAGGGGCTTATTTAGTTTCTTAAAAGTCTCAAATCAAATTTATTCACCGTTTCCCCATATTTGGACATTCTGCAAATGTGCGTTCAGTTTGGACACTTAAGATGGTGGCATACTTACAGAGCTATTCACACCACTTTGCATCCATGTACACAGGTAATTCACCTGTTAATCAAGGGTCTACATTTGTCGAAGCAGTGATACTATGTCAAATTTGCCAGTTTTACTTCACCATATTAATTTGGTGAATTAGGGGAATGATGGCAGAGCTCCATCTGTCCACCTGACTACTGTATATTGCACTACTGAATAAACTGTGTCTGATGTCGTTCACTTCTTTGCTATGGGAATCCACAGCATTAGAGTAGAGAATTTGCAACTATCAGCATGTAGTGATTCAGATGACTCCAATACAATTCAACAATGGAATTCAATAAACTCCTTGGTGCCAAAGCCGCCAAAAAGCTATATTTCAGTCAAATTTGGGCAAACTTCATTAAAGCTGGAAAGACCGCTGGAATTTCCGACTTTACCGAGAGAAATCTCTTTTTGTTCTCCGGAGATTTCTTTTGAGATCTCGAGATTGAGTTTTTCCATCTCCAGTTTTTGAATTTTTGAATTTTTTTCCATGGAAGGTAGCAATACTTTACATCAGTATTATTTATCCTTATCCTTACCTAGTGTGTTAAAATCCCTGCATTTTCTTTGCATGTC
Organism: Pipa parva; assembly: GCA_019650415.1. Lineage (NCBI taxonomy): Eukaryota > Metazoa > Chordata > Amphibia > Anura > Pipidae > Pipa > Pipa parva. The sequence continues at coordinate 7,728 of WMED01016965.1, read as the reverse complement.
TGCTACTGACTGTTGGCTTATTTCTTATCTATGTACCACAATTTAATACTGTCAAAGCTCATTGAGTACCAGCTGTGTGTGAAGCTCTACAAATGAACCACTGATCAAGGATGAGGAATGGAATTGATGAATTAGGCAAGAAGCAGGAAACAGGAATAAAAGTAAACTTGAGCACATAAGCAAAAAAGGCAGAAGCAGCATTTAGCAAAGCAGAAGTAGTACAACTACACTATTTTTATTGTGAACCTTCTCATTATGACATGTTAAGGCTAAATGAACCCTTTCCCAGAAAACCGTTGGTGTTTTGAGAGAGGGCTCATTTAGCCTGAAACATGTCATGATGAGAATGTTCACAATACAAATGGGGTAATTATACTACTTCTGCTTTGCTAAATGCTGCTTCTGCCTTTTTTATTTGTGTACTTGTTTGGTGTGTTGGTGGATACACTTTGGAACAACATGGCTTGTACATCAGTAAGGACATTCTACCTTTTTGGCTTAAACTTGAGCACATATTTAGAGTGAGGACAGGAATGAGTCATTCAGATTCAGAACAAAGAAACAGCCAAAATCAAATTGGAGGATCAAGCAAGAACACAACTGTAGGCAAGTCTATACCCTACCATTAGTTGTTTGAATAATATTTTTTCTGGAAAAATGAACAACAAATCCTTGTACCACAATGGGGTTTGGGTTGGTTAATCCCTGGCTAAGGAGTGTAAGGTGCTCCTGACCTTGCAGGAGAATGCATGAACAAGCAATTGATTTGTTGATCCAATTTAGATTATATACCCTTTGAAGGACCTGCTTAGTAAAAAATGTTGTAATTCAGATGCAGTCAAACAGTTCAGAGATCAGTTAGATTATTGGTTCTTTCAAATGATCTTATAAACCCCTATAATCAAGGACCAACCTTTTCTTAACAAAGAACAACAATGCTTCATTGTGAGAGAAAGATTTTGAAATGAAGAACCTGCTATACATTTTCATGACTATGCTTCATAACAAGATTAATACAACTAAATATTAGGGTTTGTGTGATTCTAGCTTAGAAATAACGTAAATTGCTTATTTTGGAATTTCTAAAGTGAAAACTAAATTATTGATGAAAGCAAAATAATTAGCCAGAATTCAAATTTCTAATAAACTGGAATCTATTCACAATTCAAAATCTGACACACATTTCACAAAATTATCTCCATAGTTTTTTTTCTTAAAATTTACTCACTGTTCAAAATGATGTTGATTCGCTTTCCCTTTGCCAATTAATTGACAGTTATTTGCAAAGTGTATTGCCTAGTGCAGTGTTTCCCAGACTTTTTTTTCTGTGGCCCGGTTATTTTTGTACTTATCCTTCGTGACCCGGCATTTAATTTTAGTGGGTCACGAAGGATAAGCACAAAAATAACCAGGTCACGAGAGCACCGCTCATGAATATTCATGAGCGGTGCCGTGCACGATGGTAAGGGACTTCGCGCACGACACCGCTCATGAATATTCATGAGCCGGCTACTTCATGATACTACACGCATTGTACGCCCTAGTTTTAAGGCGTACAATGCGTGTAGCATCATGAAGTAGCCGGCTATGAATATTCATGAGCGGTGCCGTGCGCGAAGTCCCTTACCATCATGAGCGGCGCTCTCGTGACCCGGCATTTTATTTTCGTGGCCCGGTACCGGGTCGCGACCTGTCATTTGGGAAACACTGGCCTAGTGCATTGCATATCATAAACAGTAGTCTATCTCAAAATATATATTTCAGTAACATATTTAATTTAACTATACCAGTAATACTGGTGAGACCAAAGAAATACAATTTGTTGGCAAATTCATTTAAATGATAAAATGATAAGAAAAAACAACATCTGAAATGTAAAAATCCTGAAAAAGCAGTAAGTTATGTAAGATCACTACACTATTTTAACTACCATACTTCTCATGAAGAGAATTTAAGTCTGCAGTAATATTAAAAGGCAATATACCAGAAAAATGTAGGGATCTATAAACTAAAACCAGTCATACTTATAAATACTGTAACTAATTTGACAATGAAAAACTGCAAACAATAAAACAGTATTAGATTAGATCCAACCAAACTAAAACAATAATCTTGGTTTATTTGAATATAATGATTTAACTTGGGAAGGTGAATTAGGGGATTGAATATATATAAAAAGTAATAACAATGCAACCCATGTATATGTATTTAGCAGATCTACTTTATACAGAAATGTAGTAATGTAGAAATAAAAAATCACAAGCTTGGGCTTGATTTTTAGACACATATTCACAACAAAAAGTATTTCCCTTAGATTTACATTATCAAACCTGGTGTTTCCATCTTCATTATTAGAGTTTAGGGTTAGAGTTTTGGCTAAGATGGTAAGTATTGTGAATTAGAAAGGTGCAGCGCTATTGTTAATAATCACAAATAAACAACATCAAATAAAAGTTCAACATATATGTGATGCAGCTTCTTCTTAAAGGAGCACTTCTCCAGGACTCCAAAAACGTGTTAAAGGCAAGGACTGAGATAAACGATCTCTGAAAAGAAGCGCATAAAATGTGTACTAATAGTGCAAATCAATTATAACTGGTAATGTAGGTTAGAACAAAACGTCCCAATTAGAAAAAGTGCAATAAATTGGAAAACACCACCAACGCTGTGTTCACTCAAGAACAGCCATATGGCTGTATTAAATGCTCACCAGATGAATGTGAATAATCAGCTCATAACAATTGTTCAAAGAAATAGAACAAACTTCAATGTTGGATGTAATACTGAGACTCAGACCCACGGATGGATTAACAGGTTATAGAATTCCAATCAGCATCGATCATCAATGTGAATCATATGAAATCAAAAGGAACTCACATAGTGTAGTAGGTTTTATTCCATTAGATTTAAAAAGTTAAAAAGGTACTCACAAAGTTTCCATAAAATTCGCACATATAAGAAATAAGTCCACAAATCGATACACAGGACAGAGGTAACAACCAGATTCTCCCCTCAACGCGTTTCGCTCATCTACCGCTTCATCAGGAGGGCACGGAGAAAACAGGCGTTTTAAAGTACCTTTAAAGCGTTCGCTGACATAATATTGGGTGAAATTTAATAAAATGAAAAATATCAATATCGCAATATCGGCTGTTTTTTTTTACTGATATCGTGATATCGATATTGTCAATATCATGAGATTGGCCATATTCTTGATAACGCCAATATTGGCCATTTTTACCGATATCACGATATCAATATTGCGATATCAGCCGGTTTTTCAATATCGTGATATCAGCCGTTCTTACCAATATCGCGATATCGATATTGGCCATATTTTCAATATCACATTATAGATATTGCCGACTTTTGCTAATATCATGATATCAGATCCACAATATCATGATATTGGCAAAAATCAGCAATATCGTGGTTCCAATATCACAATATCAGCAAAAATCGGTGATATCGCAGTCCCAATATCACAATATTGGAAAAAATCGGCAAAAATCAGCAATATCGGAAACATGATATCCCTGATTTTTGTGATCAATATCACAATATCGGTAATATTGATATCGCGATATCAGTAAAAAATCGGCCAACATTGCGATTTCCAATTTTAATACATTTTGGCCACAGAATGATATCTGATAGAAGCAGAAATTGTTGTAGTGAACAATCTTAGTAGTAATGGCAGAACTCCTATAAAATGACATTGACACTTAAGCATTTGCTAAACACAATGCTTTGTTTTGAGGGTTTATTCCCTAAGGTTCGAATTCGGCTGTTGAACTCTCAAACTGTGCATTCCCATAGTAAATACATGACAATTTCTCCATTGTAAAGTTGCGACAATATTTTCAAAGTTAAGATTGTGACAATTTTCCCATAATAAAGTCGCTACTGTGACAATATTCTCAGTATAAAGACGCAACTGCAACAGTAGCAGTCTATTGTGACTGTCTTTATCTGGGAAATTCGCACCTATACGCAAGAATTTGGACTTTAGTGAATAACCCTCTTTAATCTTCTGCTGCTGACATCATTACTGATTCCAGGTTTTATCTGGATCTACCTGTCTATTTAATTTCCAAGATAAAGCAGGTACAATGTACCTAATATTTTAGGTAATATATTATGCACTTGGAATATAGGAGAACTTGATATCTTTCTCTAATCTTTTTTATGAAGTTCCTACATGTGCAAGAATATCCATCAGTTCTTTATCCCTTAGGTCTTGCAATTTTCTGAATCTCTGCAGTCATTACTCTACTATAAGTGAACATCTAAATGCTAAGTGTTAGTGGTGGAGTTCCTTATATGTGCATGTATGGACAGTAAAGCAGCTATGCTAGATGCTACCTTTAAAGCATAGCATATAAAGCATATGTACTACACTAATGGCCCAGAACTCCCTTTTAAAATGCATTACCCATTATTAAAAAAATACATCTATTTTCTCCAATATATGCCAATGTATGGAGTAGTCTTTTGCAGTGGTTTACAATTTTTAATTTGAAAGTGTTTGCTTGCTGGTCATCTTTCATCTGTATCAAAGATAATTAAATATTTCTTGACTTAGATTCTCATTACTTCAATATAAATATTTATATTTTGAATTAATGTCTATGTATTGAATGTATTTGAAAAAAAAAATTATATTCAAGACCAATATTCTTTCAGCTATCATGCTTAAATTACCCTTGAATGACATATACGATATTCCACTATGAGAATTTTCTGGTGCATTTAACAAGCTTAAATTATTATTAAGGGAAAAAAATGGCACATTGATCTTCATTTTGCATTAAGTGTGTTGTGGTTAAATCAGCCTCACATCAGCACAGGAGAAAGAGATTTATTGGTAACAGCAAACTCATCACCAGCAAGTATAACTTAAAGTTGCCTTGTCTATATAATGATTTCATCCCAATTAGTTCTCGGGTAGAAAGCAATCATTAAAAACATGTAAATTAAGTTACCAGAGAGCTTTGGAGCTTTAGTCATTGACTTTTTATCTCATCTTGAATTTTAACATTCGGTTAAAATGAATCACTCTGTGTCTTAGTGAACTGATTCTCTAAGGTCATGGTGCACTTTTTACTAGTTTAGTACAAATTGTTTGATTAAATCTTTGACTGCTAATGGCCTAGCTTTATATAATATGTGGAAAATAAAGAAACTTTACGGGTTAGTATTATCTGTTTTTGGTTTTATTTTTGTCGCTTGCAATACCTCCTAATCATCATTTTGTCATGACTATAATATACCACAGCACCACCAGAAATTAGAATAGTATATTAATGCTTGCCAAAAACAATTACAATTTCACACCCTAGGAAAAGGCACAGCAGCACAAAGAACCTGGATTCATCTGCTTGACCTTTCAATGAAGGCCACCATTATTTTCACTGATTCACTGTTATTTGACCATCACCCTTTAGAGTTATCCCCTTTCATCTGAAAAGCTGCCACTTTTCATTGCTGGCCCGATTAAGTAGAACCCAGTAACTGGCTACAATCCCAGGTGATCCCAACGTATCCAGATAACCAGGCACTTTATTCCTAATAATGATCCTTTCACAAAAATAATGTTTATGTATGAATAAAAACCCAAATAAAGCAGAGGGGGTGGGGCTAGATCCTCTAGAAAACCAATTAGAATCAATTTTGAGGATAACATGAAACAGGATAATTCAATTATTTCTGTCATTGTTTACATTAGAGAAGTTACGGGTGCACTTAGGCAGAATTAACACATGTAAACATAAAAAAAGAGTTCTGTATGTCAGGAAATATTGAGAAGATGGCATAATATTAAAGTGGTTGTTTACCTTGGAATTGATTTTTGGTATATTACTAATGATGGTATTGTGAGATTCTAAGAATTTAAGGTTAGCAAATGGCACTCATGACTTTTTTGTTGTTCTAAACTTTATTTATTGTTAACATATCTTTGTTGTTTATATGTAAATGGACTTCATGTTTTTTAGGGTCCACTGCTATTTAATAATACAAAGATCACTATTTATACCTTAGTAGACTCTTTCCCCCCTTGTGGTTTTATCATGTTTAACCTTTCTCCTTAGAAAGTAGATTTATAAACTAGCTGAAATCAATGAGGAATTGCAGTTTTTATCTAGGTCTAACTGTTCATTTTAGTAAATAGTATTATGTAGCTAAAGTTTTCTGTACTGTTATATACACTTAGACTATAAATTTTAATTAGGTTCCTGCATTTACTGATGTTTCACAATCAACTCAATCCATGTTTTTTAAGTACTTGTCTATTTATTTTAGTTTTTGTGATCCTTAGATACTTTGCTTGTTTTAGTACATTCATATGACATATACAGCAGTTGCTAACTGCATTTAACTACCATGATCTAAGATATTTAAATAACATTCTGTTTATGATTTGCAGCTCCTACAAACTGTAAATAATTGTTTTTTTTAGAAAACTATTAATTTAGAAAATAATCATTATATTTGTTTTTATCCTAAATTCAAAACTAACCTCATACTGTACCTCCAAGTGTTGCTATAAGCCAAATGTAAAACTTTAAAACAGTCAATTGACTCAGTTTTCCATTTACTACTTCCTTTTAACTGATTGCAAAGAGAGAAGAAAAAAATTTGAAAATCCCAAACAAATACATCAATATTGAGGTGTATTTATTAAAATCAGAAAACTGGTTCTCTGTTTTCTGCAGTTTTCACCATTCTTTGCCCGTTTTTTTACTTTTTGCCCATTTTGTTTTCCACCACATTTTCCTTCCCCTCATTTATGAAATTCAAAAAAATGTATCGATATCGGTAAGTATTGATGCGGTAATACCACTACAATTAACATTAATATCAATCGAATAGAAACATTTTACAGACCTGTCTCCAAGGAGAATTGTGGATTTTCACCAACCTCAACCCAGATAAATGTTGTATCAATAAAAAAAAGTTAGAAAGGGCTTATTAAATTGCAATGGCGGAAAAAAAAACATTAAAAAAATGGACAAAAACAGTTAAAAATATGGCAAATAAAGTTTTCCAACTCTAGTAAATATATCCCGAATTCATCTCATCTTACACATAATTCCAGGTGTTCAAATTCTTAAAGAAAGAAAATGAGTTAATTATCGTGTTGAATGATACCTTCATTAGCAAGTGTTTAAGCACAATCCTTTTTTTCTAGCTCACAAATATTAACAAATGAAAACCATTATTAAATCCATCTTTAGGGATCTATAATGCCATTTTATAATCGTTGTCTAAAAAATACTTTTATACTAAGTAATGAGTGTAAATATGAAAGGAAAACTACACAAGAGATCATACGAGTTAGAGAAATTAGCGTTGAGATTAAAGGACCACTTTATTTTCTTCTAGTAAAAAGAAGTAACACAGAAAGCAGATAGAATCTTTTAGACAAGGAAAAAGTTCTTAATGAAGGCTCATTTCATACCTTTGCGTGAACCACTGTTGACTATTTATTCATAAATATCTGAACAGTCTCGTAAAGGTATGAATTTGTATTTATTAACCACTTCCTCATCTTTGAGCATTTACCAAACTCTACATTGCAGGGGAATTTGTGACCAGTTCAGCCACTTATGATGTTGACAGACTTATGGTGCTCTTTGCATTGCTTTGCATGCTCGTGCACATATTGGGGGGAATTCACCATTCAGCGAAGTGAGCTCCGAATCCTACGGCTCACTTCGCAAATGG
>WMED01016964.1:0-13141 GCA_019650415.1 Pipa parva | reverse complement strand
TATAGTGTCATTTTTTTTTTTTTTACTATTTATTCTGCATTTGGCTATTTTGCTCCACAGAAAAGTATTGCAACATTTTGTAAGATTTTTTTTTTTTGCTTGTTTATTCTATGGGCAAAGATTTTCTAAGGAGTTGAGATCATCAGGATATTAATAGCTTACAAACATAAAAATGAACTATTTTGCAAGAGAAGTGTGTATTTTATGCTAAACATTGATTAAAGGAGAACTAGAAGGTTGTATCATCTAGATGTGATTTAGCAAGGGGGAGGAGGGAATTACTTATCAATACCACTATTAGGCTCCAGAGGTTCCTCTGCTGTCTTCTACAGTACAATGCCGAAATCCTCTGACACGGACCTCTCCTCTTCCAGCTACTCTCTGTTTCACTGAAAAGAACAAGGAGTTTTTTCCCCACTGTTCTCCCTCTTTTCGGTTAAAGGGAGAGAGGAACTGAAAAATGAGAGGACTGTTGTGACTGACAAGGGCAGAAGATTTTGGCATGATAGAAGACAGCAGGAGCACAGCTGGAGGCTAACAGTAGTATTAGTAAGAAAATTCCTCCTACCCCTTGCTAATCTCCTAGCTTATAGTTCTCTTATAATACCGAAAAGAGGTTTGCCTATAGTTCCCCTTTAAGGTATGAGTATGGGAGGAAGCAGGGCAGTATTCTAACCATTGTGCGTATGATGAATACAATGGAAAGCTGTGATGTAAAACTAAAGAAGGCCCATCTTGACTTTTACCAAGGTCCCCCAGTTTGTTCAGGATTGAAACCTGAAAAATTTTGCTAACTAAATGACTAAATCCTGGTACTTTATTCATTGGAATCATTGTCTAGGCCAGGGGTCGGTAACCTTTAGTTTCAAAAGTGCCATTTTGACCCCTTCTCTTCCACTAAAGAAAAACCATCTGGAGCTGCAAAATATAACACAGCTTATAAAATTTTTAAAGATTTAAAAAATTTTTTTTTAATTTCTACCTGTTACAACAACATAAATATAACACACAGATGAAAAGAAGAAACCAAATAAAATAATGTATGAATAAAAATGATATTACTAAAATAAGTGCTGTTCATTTTTTCCATTTGTCAATCAAGGCTGATGGGAGCCACGACAAGGAGGCTGAAGAGCCATATGCGTGTCGCCTACCCCTGCTCTAGCCATTTCTCCCACTACCTGCTGCTTAGATATGAACACATGCAGTCATTCTCTTCTTCGTGTCTTCTTTAGCAATATACTGGCAGGGGGCCTTAGGTCACTTCTTTATACTCTTCAGTCAGAATGCAGAAGTGTGAGTCATTACATCCGCACACAGATATATTCCTTCTGTTCTCTTCATGAATCACTTTGAGGGATTCCCTGTAATTGTTGTCTTCAGAACTATGCATTGTAAGCATCTTCAGCACAGCCTTCAGTTTTTTTCTTAGTAGCATTTGTATATTTATTTGTATGAGATAAGTATTGTGAAGGGGTCTATTAATTAAATCTTTCTTCCAGCAAGATTTATTACCATGCATTACAAGTTTTTTTTTTGCTGTAAAAAATTGCCACTTCCCCATGTTTGTTTATTGAGCAAACTCTGTGATGTGGCGAATACGCTTCTAATTCAGGTGACTGCAATAGTCGCGATCTTATGGAGCACTTTGTGGGCACACATATACTTCTAATATTGACCAAGCGGCAGAGTCTGTCTCAGTCACAAATTCAACAAGGTGTAGTGCTCTGAATTTACCTTCATCACATCAGAGTGGCGAAATGTGGGGTTGATGGCAGGGCTCTGGTGTAGTGTAAGACATCTATTTCTTCAAAAGTAACAATGGAGATTGCCACTAAATTAGTCTACTACTTAAAGTGCACCCGTCACTGCTCAGGATTATTACAATTTTATAAAGTATGTGACTTTATAATGTAAATCAAGTAATTAGGAACCAAAAAAAGTTTGCATATTGAAAATACACTTACTTCAATCTCAGCCTGATTAGAAAACATAGAAGCTGCCATTTTTTGTCTGAACTGCCACTCAAACATACAGGAACTCCGCCTAACAAGCAGGCTCTCCTCCCCTGTCTCCAAATCTCATGTGCACGTGCACTAGCATTATCAGGTTACACAGCATCATTCACTACACTGTGCACCATCCCCCACTGTGCATCTCCCCACACTGTGCATCTCCCCAGCCAGTTATGCTAACAGCTTCCCCAGTCAGTTACAGGGGCGGCTGTCAGCATTACTGGCTGGGGAGACTCAAAGCACATATGCTTTGAGCCTGCCCAGCCTAGAGGTGCACAATCATGTGTGTGTGCACGATCGCGTCATGAAGCCGGCTTACTTGTCAATCAAGTCGGGCTGAATCGGGCTGAGAGGCATATTCACTGTGGGATACCTTTTAAAAGGTAAGTATTTTTTAATACATTTAAATGACAAAGTTGTTTAGTCTAGCATGCTATGCTAGACTAAACAATGTCATTTTATGCTGACGGGTGCACTTTAACATGAACTAGGGACAAGGGGACAGAAACAGAAGTATTATTTACTTATATACAGTTAGTGGGATATGGTGAGGATGATGTCACTTCACTGGAAGAAATAACCTCACTCCACACGACTTTGCATAACTATTTTTGACTGATTTCGCTAAACTGTGCATATGACAGCGTCTGTAGCTCCACCTGTTGGAAAAATCTATCCGCAGCTTCGTCAATAAGGAGAAGTGAATTTGTGACTATTTTGATGATTCAGGTAAATTCATCCTTTAGTCAGTAAGGTTCAGAAAGAGAAATGGGGGTTATTCATCAAAATGCAAACAGTCGCATAAAGGTGCAGATTTGCATCTATTCATGACTTCTGCTACATTGAGCATTCATTAAACTGTAGTGAAATTGCAACCAATTCTACATCTTGCAATGGTCACGGTCCTAAGCGCACCACTTCACATTCGTATATATACGCTATTCAGATATTTATCAAGCATCACCAAGAATTCACCAAGGTATACCCCTTTAAAGTCGCTGGTTTGAGTTCGCCAGATTAAAGTGGTACAGTAAGGGACAGATGTCCGAGTTCTGGTTTTGTGTGAGGACACTCAAATGACCTAGAATATATAGCAACCAATGACAAAATGAACTAGGAATACTATAGCATAGAAGAATGTAAAAATCACTACTGGTGACTACAGTATATTACAGTGACAGTAGTGGGAACCCAAATGGGACAAACAGGTGACATTGTTTCTTATAATCAGTCCTACCTATCAATAGTATATAAGAAACGGTTACCGTGACATTGTCTCCTTTATACATGGGAATTATGGGTAAATGATTTCATTTGACTGTGCTTGGTTGAATGTGCATTACTATGTGTCTGCTACCGTTCAGCTGACTAACTCTGCCTACCCATGGCATCACATACAAAATCTGTAAGCTTCTTGGCAAAGGGAAAGCAATGTTTAGTGAATAAGGAATAACAATTTTACATCTGCTGGAGCGTAGCAATGTTAAATGACAAATTTGCAAAGCCTGCTGAATTCACTTTTTTTTTTCAAACTGTTTATTTCTGTAAATGAATTTTTGTACATCCAGTCATTGCAAACAGGAAATTGTGTATAATATACTTTGATTATACTTGTTGTTAACATGTTGATTATAACATTGAATGCACATACATTATTTTGCATTATCTCTGATATTATTTATTTTCCTATGAGCAGATTATAGGATTTGGTTAGGTTTACTTTACTTTAATATATCTTATATAACACAATAAGTTGGAATTGAACATAACAATTCTGAAATGATGTAAAGGGAATAACTTCAGTTTATCAGATCAGCTTAGTGTGTTATGGGGTCCACCAGCGACCAGCAACCAGCTTGCAGCACATAACTTTTAATTGCCTAAGAACATTCTTCTAGATACTTTAAGAGGGTTTTATACATTGATTTTCAATTTCTATCTGATAGAGAGGGTTATCTTCCATGTCTCTATATAGTCCATTGTTTTCAGGGTATTGGGTTAGATTATGTGCAAGAGTTCTATATAGCATGGTATGTGTCCAGTTTGTCGTTTTGTTGGGCAATGACGTATTCTACGGCTGCATTTGTTGTCAATAATGTCTCCACATCATGTATTGAAGGGGTTGCCGGTTGTTTCCAGGTTCTGGCTATCATTGTTTGTGCTGCTATTAGCACTTGGAAGAGGAGTTTTCTGACTGGAGCCTTCACTGACTCTGGGAGTAGTTGTAGAAGTCCTATTTTGGGTTCAAAATTTAGTTTTAATTGTATTTTGTCATTTATCAGTTGGAAGACTTGCTTCCAGAAGGGAGCTATTATTGGGCAAGCCCACCACATATGCAAATTGGAACCTATTTGATTGCATCCTCTCCAACACTTTGGAGATGCAGAGGAGTGGATAGTTGCTATTTTTGGTGGCGTTAGGTTCCATCTTAAAATTACTTTTCTATTTGTTTCAATGTGATTTGCATAGTGGGTTACTTCTTGGTAAGATTGAAATATTTTCTCCCATTGCTGTTGTGAAATCTCTGTCTCCAACTCCTCTTTCCATTTTTTCATATAAGATAACATATCCTTTTGTATATATGTTAATAGCATTTTATAACAATCTGAAATTACTTCTTTCCCCATTATACTTTCTCTGCATAGGCATTCCAATAGGGTATTTTTCCTGATTTGTTTGTGTTGTGGCATAACTTTTTTCAGATAGCTTACTATTTGTAAGTACAGTAGTACCTTGAGATACGAACTGCTTGGCATACGAATTTCTTGAGATATGAGTTGCGATTCAGACCGTTTTCCTGTTTGAGATACGAGCTGAAATGAGCTGAAATGAGCTGAAATTTGAGATACGAACTGTTTTGGATGGAAAGGATTGATTTCATATGTATTATTTTAAAAAGGGATAATTGGTTTGAGATACGAACTATCTTGAGTTACAATCTCAGTCACAGAACGAATTAAATTCGTATCTCAAGGTACCACTGTATGTGAGTTTTGCTGTGTCAGATAGGGTGTATCTAATTTTGAGTTCATCAAATGTTCTAAGGGTGTTGCAGAAGTATAGGTCTTGTATTTTGGTTATTCTTTTTTTTGTAAGTATGTTGAGCAGTGCCTTAAGAGTAAGCATAGGGGATGGGTGTTTGTTGTTTGTTGTTATTTTGTGTACTTTATCAAATGTTATTAGATGTTTTGTGATAGAGAGCATGTGTGGTGAGTTTAGTCTGTCTTTTTTGTTTAACCATAGGATATCCGATATTGTGTTATTTCCTATGTATGCATTTTCTATATCACTCCATTGTCTATGTCCCCGTTTGGCGTGAAATCTGATCAGTCTTCAGGTGTTCTGCTTTATAGTAATTGTCTATGTTTGGTACCCCCAAGCCTCCTGACTTTTTGGTGAGTTGTAGTGTTTTAAAAGCAACTCTGGAGTGTTTGCTTTCCCATATAAATTGATTTATAATTTTTTGTGTGTTTTTAAGATAGGTGGGAGGTAGTGGTATTTGTAGTGATCGGCAGTAGTATAGTATTTTTGGGAGAGTAGTCATTTTTATTGTTGATATCCGGACGTACCATGATAGTTCTAGTTTAGACCATTTTCGTGGATTGTCTTGTGTATTATTGTAGAGGGGTAGATAATTTAGTGTGTATAGTCTGGTGAGATTATATGGAATTTTAAGTCCCAAATAGTTTATATATTCAGAACTCCAGTCATATTTGTATTTAGTTTTTAGGTTAGTTAGTTCTTTAGGAGATATGTTTATTGGTAAAGCTTGTGATTTAGTTTCATTGATTTTAAAGTATGAAACATTACAAAATGCTTGGAGCTCTGAATGCATGTTTAATAAACTTTTATTTGGGTCAGTCAGGGTCAGAACAATGTCGTCTGCGAATAGTCCAATTTTTTGTTCTTGATGGCGAGTGGGGAATCCTATGATATTGGGGTTTTGTCTAATTTTGGTTGCTAGGGGTTCGATCATTAGGGCAAAGATAAGTGGGGGTAGGGGACACCCCTGTCTTGTTCCATTTGATATTGGGAACTGAATGCACACTTTGATAAATAAGTATCTTGCAGTGTCCTTTGATGATTATGCAAAGGTGTGCAAGGTTTCCCAGAGGTTTGGCTGTCTACTTATTTTATACGTGGCAGTGCTACAAGCAGGATAGTTTAGTAAGAAACATGACACATGCACGTAAACACGGTTTTCTGCAAAGAAGTCATTTTCAAGTATTAACTTTAAAAGCATATTAGTAAACAGACATAATGCTCTTTTATGATTTGAAGAAGCAGTAAAACCCAGTTACATATTTTTTATGACAAATGTATAATTACCTCTTGGGGAACTCTTACCCAATTTGTTAGTATTACACTGCTCTGGAGACATTAACTGATTGAGGCACTGCCATTAGCTTCTCCAAAAGGCAAGTCTTACTATATTTTGAAAGGGTGTTTAGATTATCTTCCCTCGTAAAAGATCAGTTTAACAAGGGACATATTTATTAAAATAGCTATATTACATGTGCACGTGCACACAAAGTAATGCAGAGAGCTATATAAGTCTGTGACTGTCTCAAGCGTTTGAATTAGACACAAATTCACCAAATTTGCTGAATATGCAAAGATGGGGAAGTGGCAAATTTGTACCGTTACAAGACTGTTCAGATTTTCATGAATAATCCCCATGGGAAGGTAATGCCCACTGGGAACTATGAAAATTAGGGACTCATTGTCAAAAGGGTGAATTCACCTTGCTACAATTAGAATCGCATCGCCAAAATAGATGCGAATTCACTTCTCACTGTTGACTAAGCTGAGAATACAGTTGTCAAACAAGTGGACAGCTGCATTTTCTGTCGCATGTGTAGTGTGGCGTAGTCAGTCAGAAGTAGGATGAAAAATTATGCGAGGTGAGGCGAATTTGACAAGTGAAGGGCAGTGACGTCTGTCTCGCACGGTCCCACTAAGTGTATTCTGTGATTATTTAATTTCTAAGTCATCTTGCCCTTAGGTCATGTTGTCATTTAATCGCAGTCGTCACTGTCACTTTTGAATGAATAGTTGACTTACGCAACACTGGAGCCCTGCCATCAACCCCCTAATTCACCACTTTGAAATGGCAAAGTCAAACAGGTGAGCAGTTCACCTTGTCGCATGTGCTCCTTTGTTGCAACGAAAGGTAGGAAACCAGCGATACAACGGTAGTGTGCTACCAAGTGATTTTTATTTACTGCATTCACATGACATGTTTCGGGCCTAGCCCTTTTTTCAAAGGGCTAGCCCTTTTTTCGCTGGTTTCCTACCTTTCGTTGCAACATTGAATTCTGGTACTAAAGATGGAAGTACCAAGCGACCAGCCGTCCTTTATAAGGATAAATGAATTGCTGTTCCAGAGGAAGAATCCTGAAATGCATATGTTCCTTTGTCCCTCTCCTCCACTTAGTCAATAGTAGAAGTATCTGTGCCCACACAAGGAAAGTGATGGAAAGAGCTCTGTAAGTTCATGACTATCATAGACGCCCCAATTGGTCGTGCATTTGCCACTTCGCAGAGTTTATTCGATAATCAAACGTGGGGAAGTGGTGAACAGGGGTGAATTTAAACCTCTATGTGACTATTCAGACTTTAGTCAACAAAGGTGCTATGTTGGTCTGGGAAAGCCAATTTTATAATAGATGTGCATTCATAGTGCTACATGACTATTCAGACTTTTGACAAGGAGTCCCTTAATCTCTACAGAAGGAAAGAGGCAAGTTTTGCCATGTTTTACAGCAGTATAGAATGCCATTTCTAGTCACATTTAGTTTGAATTTACTGCTTCCCATCAGTAGAGTTTAGCCATTGTTTGATTATGCATATATTTCCCAGGGATTGCTGCCTTAAGTCACCCTATTGGCCAGTAAGTCGCCATGACTATGCTAAGTGATTTATTGTAGGACTCTCTGCCCCTCTTATGGTAATAAGATATTTGAATTTTCTAAGGCGCTTAACTGCTCAAGCCCGTGTTTAAGCAGATGCAATTGCCAATTACAGCATTTGCAAATCACAGTACATCACATGGTGGTATATCTCATTTTAATTTATTTATTTTTTAGTTTAACGGTACATTTGGGTAATATCACACAATTTGTAGGAAAATAAAGTAACTGGCCAGGTTAAAACATACTGCTAACAAGAGGAGGGGTCAGAAGCAATTCTAAGAGATGGAAAAATATTAAATGAATTCCTGCTGAAAGCAGAGGCAGTGCAGCCCGTAAACATTACCGTTTACTCTTCTGAATCTAAGTACGGCTTAAAGACACATGTTTTTTTTCTTAAATAGAAATGATTGCATTTATATACTAAACTTCTCAATGCACAAGCAGCAGTCAGGAAAAACACATCAAAAATGCCCAAGCAATTGTATAATTATAAGGGGAAAAAAAATGATTTGAAGTGCACCTGTCTCCTCAAAATTAATACTAGTTTAGGTTGTACTAATGAAATAAACATATTTGTAAATATATATGTGTTTTAAAAATGTACCTTTATACAGCATTTCTCTTTGTCATCTTCCCTGTCAGCCCGACTTTTCTTTCCTGAGTCGGGTGGCTGGGACTAAATAATGATTGACACTATAGCTCCTCCAATCAGTTCCCTTAAATCACGATCTAGCAGGGATCTGATTGGAGGAGCTATAATGTCAATCATTATCATCAGTGCCATTATCATTAGGCAGTATAGGCGAATGCTAGGGGCGCCAGTGCTGGCTGGCTGGGAGAGGTTACGTGCAGCCGCGGCTCAACTTTAAATCTCCCCATTGGCAGCTGCGGCTGCTTGTTGGGAGATGTGAAGTACAGCCGCGGCTGCCAATGGGAGATTTAAAGTTGAGCCGCGGCTGGACGGCCATGTTGGAGGTGAGTGGGGGCCGCGGGGCAAGGGGGGGCGCGGGGCAGGGAGTGTGTCGCAGGGCGGGGGGGGGGGGGGGGGGGGGGGGGGGGGGGGGGGGGGTTGCCTAGGGCGCTGATAGGGCCAGGGCTGCCTCTGATTATCATCATCCAACCCAGGAAAGAAAAGGCAGGCTGACAGAGAGAAATGCTGTATAAAGGTACATTTTTTAAAATACATATATATTTACAAAATGTTTATTTCATTAGTACAAACTAAATTAGTATTAGTGTTTAAAGTGCACCTGTGACCTCAAAAGAACCTTTTTGGGACTATTTTTTCTTAAAATTCTTACAGTAACAATCCCTTTTGTTAATGCTGAATTTACTAGATGTATTTTATTACACTGTACATGGTTTAAAAATGACTTTTTGTAATGGCATTTCATAAGAATAGGATAATGGATGATTTTAACCAACGCTGGTTGATGAATCAGCCAAACAGTAGATTAACATATAATGATATCTAAGTCTCCTTGCTTGGGACCAGTTCTGTGTTCACTAATGCTTGGAGAGAGAATGTAAAACTAGATTGGGATGCTAAAAAAAAAAAAAAAAAACCCAATGAGTGTACCAGCAGGCAGGTCTGCGATTATTGTATTTTCTAGATTTAAATATAGTTGTCGAAGAGTAATAATGTCCATCTGATATTGGGGAAGGAAAGTGTGTGAGAGCTTGCAGCACAAGGAAGGAAGTCGAAGCAGTAGAGCATAGCACCAAAGCTGAGGGTGGGGGCCATGGGGACTCTGAAAAAGCAGAAGCAAAGACACAACAAGGAAGAAGTTTAAAGTTTTCTTCATGGAGGTACAATGTTTCTTTTAGACAGCGATGACACTCCGGCAGGGGAGGAGAATGGTGGTAAGTAAGGGGAGACTGCAGCATTGAGGGTGTCTGTGCCAAAAACTTTTACTAAATTACACACTGAACTGTAGATTGTTCTAGGTGGAGACATAATTGTGTTAAGCTGTATTCTCGGAAGCCACAGTAAATATATTAACAGACATTAGGGTTCAATGGTTAACTTAAGGTCCAGAAGAAGATAAGTAAAAAAAAACCCCCAGAAATAAAGTAATCATTGAACTGCACCCTAGTCATAGGGAGCTCTTTAATTATCCAATGAATGAAGTTTTACTTTGAAGTGCGTAGAATAAACGGATGAAATGTTGCTCTGATGGGCTACTTCATGTTCAGTAATATCTCCATAATATACCACTTGTAATGACATGATAATCTCCTGTGGACTGTATAGGTCTGCCTTAATGTATGCACAAGTATTCCCTATGCGTTTATATATTATATAATTCCAGCTTTACATGTCTACGCATTACGTTAACATCACACAGTACACCTCGTGAAAGAAATTAAAATATGTTTTGTGGCCGGTGTCTATTATATTAAGCAGCAGTGAAATACAGATTTACAGTTTAATAACATTGAAGGCGGATTTTTGCAATGGAATTGAATGTGTAAAGTTGATGTCTTTTAAATTGATTTAAACACAGTAAGTGTCTGTGTCAGCCCTTTGTAATGATTTGCAATTATAGATTTTTTTTTTCCCTTATGTTGATCGAGTATAGTCCAGGTAAAGAGTCCAGGGTTCATACAGATTTGTTAGTTCTGTGGATGTAGAAAGGGAAATGGTTATTATGAATATTTAAATATATATATATATTGTAAACTTATATCTTGAGTGTACTTTACTCTAACTCCTATATCTAAGGACTTTGGTAAAATGTTGCATTTCCTGAGCTGGAATCTCAAGTTAATATTTAAACGCTGCGGCTTGAGACCATCTATTTCAGTGACTGAATGTTTTTCCCTATGTTTTGTGAGTTGAACAAGCTGCCAATTTCCTTTTTCAGTCTAGTGAAATATCAGAATGTTTTTGTCTGAAACGGGGTGTTATTTACTAAAGTCTGAATTAGTCTAAAGTCTCACCATATCCTACTAACTGTATTCTGTGTTACCTTGCCCCTAGGTCATGTTGTCATTGTGGGGGTTATTCACTAAAGTCCAAATTGTTGTGTATGGGTGCAAATTCGCCAGATAAAGACGGTCGCAATAGGCTGCTACTGTCGCAGTCGTGTCTTTATAATGAGAATATTGTCACAGTCACGACTTTATTATGGGAAAATTGTCGCCATCTTCACTTAAAAAACTGTTGCGACTTTACCATGGGGAAATTGTTGTGGATTTGCTATGGGAATCCGCTGTTTAAGAATTCGACAAATTCACACCTTACTGAATAACCCCCTCAGACTTTTCAAGATGAATGATAACAGATTAGAAAACATATTAGCAAGTAATTATTTCACTAAAAATGTGCCTCTAACTTTAATTTATTCATTCCTATTTTTCATAAACAGAATACTGATATTTGAATGGGAGCTTGGTGGTTGGGTTTATTCATATAAATACATACGTAATAACTGTGGCCATTTTTTTTTACAGCATTTATAAAGGACTAAATTTGGACTAGAAGAGTGTCATTAAGATGGCTTCCAGGAGGGCTTCTGATCCTAGAACTCTTCCTGAATATGAGAAGAGCCAGATAAAGAGGACTCTTGAATTAGGTACAGTCATGTCTGTCTTCAATTACAAGAAATCGCAGCCTGACCGGAGAACCATCCAGGTGATCATGGAAACCTACCAGGTGGCTTGGAGTAAGACAACTGACAAGATTGAAGGTTTCTGTGAGTACAGATGGCAAACTCTCTAACTTTCACAGGCAAAATTAATCCTTTGCATGGCTGTAAAACTCATTCTTTTGAAGTTTAACATCTGTTTTTTATTGGTACATGGTGTTCTACTCTTTGCTTGTCACAGCAATTTTTATCTATTGGGCCTTCTCAGCAGGGCCAGCCCTTCCATTAGGCGGAATAGGCAGATGCTATAGGGGCGCCGGCTGCCCAGGGGGGGCGCTCGTGTGCATTTTTATTTTAACTAGCTACGGTGCTGTTGGAGGTGAATGGGGGACGCGGGGCGCCGGATGGGGGAGGCCTATGGCACCAATAGGGCCTAGGCCGCTACTGCTTCTCAGGGTACCTCATAATATTTGTTATATGATGCTCCATGGATAGCAAAAAGACTGAGTGGAGGTTTATTTACCTACAGGGGATCTCTTGTGATATCCCATCTCCAAAGATATGGGAGGATAGGTATAAACAAACATTTTTATAAATATGTTCTATCAGCAAGTTGTAATACTAATCATTTGTGAGTATTAAATGTTTCAAGAAGTAGGGAAAAAAAAGCTATGCAAAGTAGGAATTCTTCTATTTAAAAACCCCTAAGCAATTCAGACAGTGCTACTTTACTGGCATTTTACTAGGCCATTGGGCCAGGTTCACACTGGTGTATCATTTTTAGCAAAATGTATGCTGAAGTATATATGTTTCAGTGCAGTTCCTTGTGAATAAATCTGATGGGGTTATGCATCAGAGTGAATGGGAATACGCCAGCTAAAGACAGTCACAATGGACTGCTACTGTTACAGTCGCATTTTTATAATGAGAATATTGTTGCAGTCACTTTACAGTGCGAGAATTGTCGCAGTTACGGATTTGCTATGGGAATCCGCTGTTTGAGACATTCAAATTCGGACTTTAGAGAATAACACCCCCCCCAAGGTTTATTATGTGGGTTTTTTGCCCTGTCCCTTCAACTTTGCTTAATCACACTAAAAAAGCAGTATAGTATGGACAAATGAGAAATACACTAAGCCAGTGATACCCAGCCTTTTTTGGCCTGGGGGCCATATAAAATTATGACACGCGTGTCACAGGCCACTTCAAAGTTGTGAATTTTAAAATCGCGACCGCGACATATTTTAAAGTAACAGCTGCGACAATTTTCCATAGTAAAATCACAATTGCGACAATATTTTCATTATAAAGATGCGACAGGAACAGTCTATTGCAAGGGTCTCAAACTCAATTTACCTGGGGGCCGCTGGAGGTAGAGTCTGGGTGAGGCTGGGCCGCATCAGGTTTTCCACAAGAAAACAACAGATTCAAAAGCTTTGTGGGGTAATATGCAGCTCTGCTGGGTGATTTGCATCTGCTGGGGAAATTAGTACCTTTGTGGGGAAATTAGCGGGTCAGCGGGGCAATGTGCGGCTCTACAGGGCCATGTGCGGGTCAGCAGGGCAATGTGCGGCTTTGTGGGGCAATATGCAGCTCTGTTGGGTGATTTGCATCTGCTGGG
>WMED01016962.1:0-13143 GCA_019650415.1 Pipa parva | reverse complement strand
GTGTGGGAGATGCACAGAGTAGGGAGATACACAGTGTGGGGAGATGCACAGAGTGGGGGGATGCACAGTGTTGGAATGCACAGTGTGGGAGGATGCACAGTGTGGGGAGATGCACAGTGGGGGATTATGCACAGTGGGGGATGGTGCACAGTGTAGTGGATGATGCTGTGTAACCTGATAATGCTGTGCACGTGCGATTTGGAGATATGGGAGGAGAGCCTGCTTGTTATAGGACGTTCCTGTAGTGTTTGAGTGGCAGGTCAGGCAGAAAATGTCATCTTTCATGCTTTCAAATTGGGACAAGATTCAAGTAAGTGTATTTTCAATATGCAAACTTTATTTAGTTCCTAATTACTTGATTTACATTATAAAGTCACATACTTTATAAAACTAATAATCCTGAGCTGACGGGTGCACTTTAAGGTTTGTGGCTGTTTGCTTTTGTAAAAATGCTAATTTATTTAGAAATATAATAAAGTTAGACATTTCTATTGTAAACTCTCTTAGAAAAAAATCAATTTTACACAAATTAATCCAGTCTCTTTAACTCCACATGGTCCATTTTCTTGCTCCTGATTGAATTTCTGCATGCTACTTCCCATAATTTGGAAATGGATGTGCTTCTAAACTGCAGGCTGTGGGAAGCATAGAATCATTATCTGAGTGCCAAGCACAAAGCAGTAAATTGGGACTAAACAAACCTTATTACAAATCAGTAAATATGTGGACCTCAGGTAGTGACTTGATACATAGCAATGGACATATGCACACTGAGCAGTAACTGGCACTGACCATTACCTGGATACATGGTGAGCACAAAGCAGTAAATGTGTCCTGAACAGTAAATAGGCACAGAGACTTTGGGTTTACAGATTATAAGCAGTAACTGACAATTAGCGTTTTTGAGAAGAGAGCAGTAAAGTAGGGAATCACTCAAGTACTGGAGCAGTCTTTAGGGTTTAACACATCGCAAACAGTGAGTTTCTTTCATATTCAAATGTTTATTAATGGAAAAATGAACTTAGCACAGACTTTCTTTGGCAGAATAACAGTCACTTCAAAAAGAAATCTCTCACAAGGATTTTCAGCCTCAACCACAGAATCCACTTTCTGACTTCCAACTCCATCCCTAACTGGCTCTCCCAGCTGCCTTTTAATTAGGCTCTAGCCTGCAGCTGGTGTGATTTACAAAACCTGGACTGACCTCCAGCAGTATGAGGAAGAGACAGAGATGCACTGAATAGCATGAGTGTTCCTCTCATATATGGTGTAGTCTATGTGTAATTTTTTGCTTTGAAACGGCAATGCACTGTGGTGGCATCATGATATCCCCTCCTGATTATGAAGCACACACCTTGTTCACAAGGTCAACTGTCACAAGCAGAGTTTGTGGACTAAGAAAAAAATTTTATATTGAGCTGTGTGGGTATTTTGATTTAGTGGCATAAAGGATACATAATGATACTTTAATCAGTATGATAGAATAAGATAGACCTTAAAGCATTTTCAGTTTTGTTGTAATTGTATTAAGAGTTAAGCTTTTTCTCTATAGGGTTGGTCTTACAGTGCTGATATGTAGATTATAATAACATTTCACTGAGCTCACTAGACTTGCTGAAGCACTTACTTTTGTCAGTTCTGGTTTCCGGGAAAGCAACTGAAGCTATTGCCAGTTTATTCTTAAAGAGCTTCATGCATGTAAAGAACCTTATCTGTCAAGTTTCTGAGAGCAGTGAAAGTATTTATGCACATAATGTATACGTAAGCAGAGTGCATTAGCACTACATATCCTATTCATCTTTTCCTCTAAGATTTGCTTTTAAATAAATGTTCTATAGGGTGTGGGTGTATGTAATATAGACACCAGCTAGATGGAAAGGATATATTAGCAATAACCTTTTTAAGTAAAAAGGAATGCAAATGGCACCTGACTTGGCTTTGTTCAAAAGTGTGGATAGAAAGGTGAGTGCCTGGGATAATTATTATAGAAATTTATAATTTTAGCATTCAATATTTTTTATTTATTTAAAAAATTTTAAGTCAAACATAAATATCTTGATCCACTTCATCATGGTCTGTGGAGTGACGTTTGCTCTCTGGCTCTCTACATTGTGACAAGATACCAATAATATTTAATTACTTGTTCATTAAAAGCAGGAGGAATGCAGAATTCTTAAATGATTAATGAGAATTACATTGAAGTATCGATCTAGTTAACACTGATGTGGGTTACATAAAATTGATTTTTTTTTTTGACAAATTCAGATACTTAGGCGATATTTAATAAAATTGAAAATATCGATAACGCAGTATCGGCCATTTTTACTGATATCGATATTGCCAAGATCGCAATATTGGCAATTTTTTTACCGATATCGGCAGTTTATCGATATTGGCAATATCGTGATATAGAAATTTGTAATCAGTTCATTTGTATGGAAAAATCCATAATATCACTGGAATTTCAATATCGCAATATCGACATTTTCGACTTTATTAAATTTCGCCGTGTTTGGAAATCTTTTAAGTACATGGCAATAGTTTGAATGTCTCTCATTTCCAAGTTATGTCTATTTGTTAAAACCCTGTTTTATTACTCCTTTACAATGATACTCTTTGTTAGAACCCAACCCAAGATGGGATTCATTACTAAAACCAATGATACTATCTACACCATGGGTCATTTTGTAAGAACTCGTGTTAATTACATTTCCAAGGTGGGCCACTTTATACAGTAAGAATATGAAATGGATCAGGACCAGTAAATCCAGCAGGACTGGAACAGCAATAGTACAGGGACTGAACAGAAGTAATGAAAAATAACTGTATATATAGAAATCAAGCCTTGGATAAATTGATTTTCAGGTCGTCGAGGATCTGTGACAATCCCCTGAGCTTTTGTGCTGATTATACTGCTGCTTTTGCCAGCTGATTTAAGTTCAAACAGAAAACACCCTGCCAATACATAGTCTTATATACACTTGGGTTCTTGGATTTAAAGATTACCAGGTTGTCTTTTACAATTAGGCTGTGACAATATTTTTCAATAGTAAGCTGGTATTCAACAGGAGATTCTGAAAAAAGCGCAAGCTAACATAGCGTAATCCATTCAATATATTCAAATTTGAAAATAGCCCACAAAGGTGACCAAGATATGTGCAATGTGAAACAACAAGCACCACGTGATACAATACCCCAAGTACAGGATGTTACCGGTAACATCCTGTACTTGGGGTTAAAGTGGGACTCTATTGCTCTGTATGCAGGTCACCTTTGGAGGTTTTTACAAAAGTTTTTAAACAAGAAATTGGCATGTGAGTGCATTTCTTACTTTGTTTTTAATAACAAAAAATAAAACGACGTTATTATTCTATGTGGAGCTTTTCCTTTCTCTCCCTACATGTTTGGATTTATATGAGTGGAAGTTCCCCTTGATGTTGGTCTTATGTTGCTGAGAGCATTTATGGCTATTGTACAACGCTTTTTCATATTAGTTATCTGGTAAGAGTCCAACCAGATTGTATCACGTGGTGCTTGTTGTTTCACATTGCACATATCTTGGTCACCTTTGTGGGCTATTTTCGAATTTGAATATATTGAATGGATTACGCTATGTTAGCTTGCGCTTTTTTCAGAATTTCCTGTTGAATACCAGCTTACTGTTTGATTGGAGTCCGAAACCACTCCGCACAAAAAGGCTGCAAGCAACTATCATTAACATTATTTGGACTTTTGTTATAAAAGTTTTATTTGAATACATCATTTATAATCCTTTAGCGCCATCTAGCTTTTGATTGTTTTCACTGCAAATATTTTTCAATACCCATACCATCCTCAAGCACAAAAGGAGGCCCCAGTATTCTCTCAATATCACAGACTCTTGTAACAATAACAAGACATAGAGAACTAATAACAATAATTACCCTGACTTTGGTTTAGATGAAAACAGCATGGCTAGGTGAGCAAAATATAAAGTCTGTTGGCCACTGATATTTAAAGTGCTCTTTTTAGAGTCCAAAATGGACAATGACAACCCCGTAAATCTATTTAAATGGTATGCTTATAGACTATTGAGACATCACAAGTTTAGGACCCCTTCTAAGGCAATATAATACTCTGCATTGAGAGGACTTTCAGGGGGTTATTCACTAAGATGAAAATTGTCAACTGTCAAATTCACAAACAGCGGATTCCCATAGTAAATCTGCCACAATTTCCCCATTGTAAAATCGCAACAATTTTTTAATGTTAAGATTGCGACAATTTTCCCATAATAAAGTCGCGACTGTGACAATATTTTCATTATAAAGGTGCGACTGTGACAGTAGCAGCCTATTGCGACTGTTTTTACTGGCGAATTCACACCTATAGGCAACAATTTGGACTTTAGTGAATAACCCTCTCAGTCTTTGGCCACTAGCCTAGAAGTACTCCTAAGCAAGCCAGTTCTTTCATAACTCTTTGCTGCAAAGTAGGAGAGCAAGATTAGTGAGATAATGGGGAACATGCTGGAGACCAACTTTAGCAATCATAAGAAATGCTATTATTGTAACTGTTTTTTCTGACTCACATTGTAAATGAGAACTAAAGCTTGTTTTTCCTAGGGGTGATTATTAATAGTAGAAGCTAATTATACTTACCGATCACCTCCTTCACTCCAGCACTGGCTCCTGCATCAAAATTTCACCACTCTTCTTCTCTTCTGTTTCAGTGTTGCATTCCTCTTCAGGTTTACTCCTCCTCTTCAACATCTCTGATTTTGTCTCATGCTCAAACTGCTTCTGCACATGTTCCAATTAGTGATGTTGAAAAGGAAGATGGAAATGGAGAAAAGAAGATTGGGAATTCTTGTAGTTGGAGTTATCATTAAATATAATTACCTTCTTTTATTTTCCCCTATGCAGAATAAGCATTAGTCCTTCTTTAAGTATTGTGCAGGAGTGAGTTTGCATAGATGTTAAATAAACTTCTCTTTTAATTTACCAGTTTTTTTCAAGCATCAAAATACCAAAACAGAAAATAGACAGAGATTTTTTTCTGGTAAATTCATATTTTTTATCTATATCCTAAGAACTAATTCCACACTCAGTAATACCCTTTAGCTCTGTAGGTCACAGATATGCTGCACAGTCACCTCACCCTTGTTTCTATCTCAGGGAGTTCTTAGATTTATAATAATAAAATAAACCTGAGCAACTTTACCAGCTATACTTAAAGGAGAACTAAAGCTAAAGAGAAAAAAAACATATTAAAAATGTACCTTATCTTAACTTGAACCGATTCAGTCAAAGCTTCATCTGTACTGTAATTTCTCTTCACTGAGGCAGACTTCAGAGCACTTAGGCTGACACAGGAGCCAGCGCAAAGCTCTACCCACTTATTGAATCAGTGGTGCAAAAGGGTTTCAACGTCATCTTGTTCATTGCGGAGCCAATGAGTATGCTTCCTGCAATGAGCGTGATGATTTGTGAGCCCTTTTCCCGATGTTGGCAGAGCTGCCCGCTGGCTCCTGTGTCAGCCTAAGCACTGTGAAGTCTGCCTCGATGAAGAGAAATTACAGTACAGAAAGCTGTGACTGCATCGGTTCAACTTAATATAAAGTATGTTTTTTTTTAGCTTTAGTTCTTCTTTAAGCATACAAGGTGTTATAGAACACCCACCAAGTACCATTATATTAGTTAGTCTACAGATGCAAAAAAATGAGTATTGCAGTATTTTGCGATACCTTTTTATTGGACAACAGTCTTTTTAAATAAACAAGCTTTTGAGAGGTCTGTCCTCCCTTCATCAGGTTGCAAACAATACTAAGTACAGGGAAGAAGGTATTTATGACACCTGATGGCTTTATGCTGCAATAATTTGTTTATGTGAGTATGTTTTATTACCTGTTTCTCAATCTCACTATTATACCTTTATATTATGAAAAATTATGCATTTATTTATGTTTGCTTTTAAACCATGAGTTTCTCTGTACCAAGGAATTCTACCACCGACCCCCCTCATGACAATTATATTTATGACTGCTTTCTATAGTCTGTTATCTCAGTAGAATACCTTCTTACCTGTACTTAGTATTGTCTTGAACCTGATGAAGGGAGTACAGACCTCTCGAGAGCTTGTTTATTTAAAAAAGACTGTTAGTCCAATAAAAAAAAGGTATCACCAAGTATTGCAATACTGATATTATATATATATATATATATATATATATATATATATATATATATATATATTCTAGAGAGAGAGTTTTAGTATTTCTGTATTTGCAAGCACTGACCTACTGCATCATATCTAATCAATGAAATGTTTCCTGTTGTTAAAGATGGTTATGGCAACAACAATTGCACATACCTTCATGCAGAAAGCAAGATCAGTGATTTGATGATGTTTCTGTTTATTTGATTGCAGTTCATTATCTCTACACGAACAAACATTTTTTTTTCATAGTAACATGTCAGCGTTACTTATTTGAGATGTATATGAATAGAACATAACTGTTAATGTCTATTCAATGTCATTAGCATTTTCTTCACCAGAGAAATGCTTGAAGAATTCCATAGGGAGATGTATATTTATGTCAGTCCTTCAGCAAAATTATACAACATTATCACAGCAGCTATGTATTCACCAGCTGTTTTCAGTAACCGGGCATTGCCTACAGCTAATTTTTCCTAAGGCTAAAATCTTTCTAATTCAGAATGAGAACATGCCAACCAAATTAAATAATGCATGATGCCAATGAATACTTTCAACATTTCCCTTCTAGTGAATTCATTTCAACTTCTGGAAGAAACTTATTACATTTATTCCCAAGAAAAAAGTTTAACCTTTCAACACATATATTCCTTTCAAATTGTTTTGGATTTATTTTAAAATATATATTCAGTGTTCAAAAATACAATAAAGAATTCTTTATTGAGATTATATTATGCAATATGTATTTGAAGCAACTTTTGCCATAGTAATTTAAGCAACCCGAGGCAGAAACTAGTTTATAAATCTAGAATTTGATTTATTGACAAGATGGAACCTCCAGAAGCAACAGCAGGATGGAACTCAGGGGAATCATTTATCATACTGTGAAGCAGTGAAATATGGGGTACCTTAGCATTTGCACAAAATATAAATATTGAAAGTACGAGGGTCCAGGAAATATGCATTGGTCATTTTTCTACTGTTGTTGCTGGAAAGGCACAGCGGAGATGTAGGCCAGTAATCTTTTATATGCACAGGTTTGTAGGCTGAATACTAATAAGAAACATTGTGTAGAGCTTTAGGGGGGAATTCACGATCCTCCGAAGTGAGGTGCGTAGTCTTGGCCTCACTTCGGAATGACTGAGATGCGCTCGCTGATGTCCTGCACGCGGGCATCAGCGAGCGCATTAAAGGGATTCCAGTCTCGGTGAGAGCATAAGAGTTGCCTCGCCGAGACAGGAATCCCTTTAATGCGCATGCTGATGTCCGCGTGCAGGACATCAGCATGCGCATCTCAGTCATTCCGAAGTGAGGCGAAGACTACGCACCTCATTTCAGAGGATAGTGAATTACCCCCTTAGTGGAATAGTTTTATCACTGGGAAAATGTGAAACAACTTGCCTAAAAAATAGGACGACTAGATTATTAATAAGAAAACAAGCTAAACCTAACAAACTCCATGTTGCTTGATGATGTGTGGGTATATATGCATATTTGTATCCATGCAATTGAATGTTCTTTTCGTTTATCATTTATTACATATTTATTTTACACTTCTGTCCTTGAAGCTGCTGTTAAAATACTCCAGATATATATGAAATCAGTTTTAGTTCACATGCTGAAAAGATTCAGGGGGGAATTCACCATTGAACGAAGTGAGCTCCGAATCGTTTGGCTCACTTCGCACTTGGTGTTATGCGCTCGCTGATGTCCTGCACGAGGACATCAGTGAGTGCTTTAAAGGGATTCCAGTCTCAGTGAGGCAACTCTTTTGGTCTCACCGAGACTGGAATCCCTTTAAAGCATTCGCTGATGTCCGAAGTGAGCCAAACGATTCAGAGCTCACTTCGCTCAATGGTGAATTCCCCCCTTAATTTCATTATTATTGTCTGTAGACTGTAGTATTTGTGGAGCTTGATAACTACAGCCAACCTCAGAAAGGTTTGGTCCCCTCTGTGTAGTGTAGTCTTCTCTCACTGACTGTTTCTACATAGTGGCTTTGTCTTAGTGTACCACATGGTAACGATTCACCTACAACTCCCCTGTAAAATAGTTATATCCTGTTTGAAAACAAAATATACTACTGATTCCTCTTTGCTGATAAATGATGTGATTCAGGTCCCTGGATGGGGGTCACTGAGACACCTTTAATAAGATTGTCCAAAACAAGAGGAATCCAATTGGAGGAGCCTAAATGTCATTATTTACATGACTCAAAGTCTATCCTTTAACATAATCATTACAATCAGTATTTTCTGTGAAAGGATTATAAGTTTCTGCCCAACCAGGGTTAGTTTAAGATCTGTGTTTCTAGGAGGGCCCTACAAAATAAAATATTGCAGTGTTGCAGATTGGCTTGCTCTATCTAATTCTAGAAGTATGAGCTTAATGTGGTAAACCTGTTCCTGTTGTACCTGTTGCAGCCATGCAACTGCATCCCCAACTGTGGATAATTTAGAGCAGAAAAAAATTGGATGTTCACGGAGTTCATTACTTAATGTACTAATGCTGTGCTGTAGCCATTAACAGTAAACTAAATTACTTCCTGCTGGTCGGTCACATTCCTGGAGTACTGGCATTGCAGTTATTCATTTATAGTAACTGTTGAAATTAACTTTGAAGCTTAATTCCTGTTTTTTTATTGATGTATTTCTTTCTTTTTGCTGGTTACAACCATCTTTTATCTGTTGGAAGCCCGGACGCTTCATAAATAAGTACAGTATTACTTAAAGTTCCACATAAAACAATTGGGCAGAGTGGTCAATTGTCAATTAACTAGCTAATACTAAACAAACACAAAGCAATAAAAATTAGGAATTGGATTTCAAAGATAAAATATTTACAGGTGTTTTGTGGAAATATCTGCCATTCCAATCTAAATTAGATTTTTTTCTTTGTAAATGTTTTTCATTATAAAGAGTACCCATGGTATATTTCTCTTTATTTAAAGATATATGTCCCTAGTCTTTAAGAAGGTAAATTATTCTTTTAGGATCAGTTAGCCTGAAACACCCAGAGAATAATGTGCAAAGGTCACAAAGTGCTAACTGAGGACTATGAGGGGTAGACACTGGTTTTAGCACTTAGATGTGGTAGGGACTGGAACTGGACAGAGGAGGAAGGGGTAAGCAGAAGCACAGGAAACTGTAGCTGCATTTACGAGGAGTCATTAAAATGTTAACATATAGTATGTAAATAAATTTTCATTCATATGGATGTTTATTTAGATATTAGTAATAATGTTATATATGATTTTTTTAAACAAAGCTTTCTGCCGAATCAAGCCCATAGATCTCTGAATGATAACGATTTAACCCTTTCTGATTTTAGATTAAGCATCCCTTTAAATAGAAACTGATAAAGAATGTGGATTTTTAATCAGTTTCCGTAATATTTTTAGGATTATTGCGTTTGTATTTTAAATTGTTCGTGTATGCCGAGGATTTGTTAAGGATTTGTTTGATGGAAAAAAAGATGTTTTTTCGCAATCTTGAAACAAAGTTGTTATTGAACTAACCTCTATTGCACATATTGATCCAATACCTCCCTGGTGTTTGCTCTGATTGTAAGTAAATGTCTGTTAACTGAAATCCCTGATCTGACAGAACCTTTTGGAAGCAACTCTTGTTTATGTCTCTTGTGTATATACATGGTATACTTTTAGATGTAGACAAACTGGCTGTAACTCTTATTTGTCTCTTGGGAAGTGAACATAACAAAGTGTGGTGCATTAATCTTCATGGCCAAAGATATACAACCAGCAATTCCTAGACACTGTATTTATTTCTAGTATTGGGGACAGCATATGCTAAAGGTAGTGCTATTGGTACATTGTTATGCATGTACACTATGATATTGGAAAGTGTCATAAGATCTTATTTATCTTATTTTCATCAGCATAAAAAAGCAACAACAAAGACTGAAAACAATACCCAGTTTAGCCTTTATACCTCAAGTGCTCAAAATGTGGTTTTATTTGCAATATGGTCTCATAGTAACCATCTGTACATTACACACAACAGTTGGTATTGGGAAAAGATTTAATTACAGACAATCTGAATTCAAATGATCTGTACCTGAATAGTAAACACAAGCAGATATTCAGATTATGCTAAAAATACATTTGTTTTATAAAACACTGACTTTTTTGGTATTAAAAAGCAGTTAATTCCTCTAGTAAGCTTTCTGAGGTCTAGTAAGCCATTGCAACCAATCAGCAATTAGCATTTACGGCCACAGAGTAGATAGGGTAATGAAACTCACCTTGTGATTGTTTGGTATGGCTTAGACATCAGCTGGTGATTGCCTCTGTTAATATATTCCCCTGTGATAATGGTGACTTGAAACTTGGAAGAGCAATAGGAAGCTTTCACTGAGACTCCTATAATTTAGCAAATAATGACCTGATTGGAGGAGCTTCAAGCTGAGTCAGAATTAATTAAAATGACTACTTTAAAACAGCTGCACCCGTAGCCTGTATTTAAATAGATTTTAAATCAGATACTATGGAGTTGATTCATCAAAGTATGATTTGATCATCAAAGTGAATTAGTGTCACTTCAGATCACATCGCATACTGATAGTTGTGAATTCTCTACTCCTTTTTCACTAAGTCCCAGATTCTCTTACCAAAGATACAAATGCAGTTGGACATGGACATAGTGTGGCATGCTCATTGGTACAGGAGCTGGTGTGTAGTGATGCGTAGTCATGAGTAGTGTTGTGTATTTCACCAGTCAAGTGCAGTGAAGTCAATCTCACAATATACAGCTAACTGTATTAAGTGAACAACACATCCTTTCTATGTTACAATATCCCTGGATCATGTTGTCACTTGGATGCAATGTTTATTGTAACTTTTGAATGAACTGTTCTGTTACACCACTACAAATCCCTTCTCTCAACCCCCTACTTTGCACTGTGGATCTGGTGAAGTTGAACATATACAATGCCAAATGTTCTACTTCACCAGACTGAGCCACTTGTCAAATTAAGCATACATGTGCATGTGTAGTATTTTGAATAGCTCCATAAGTATGCACTTGTCTTAAGCATCTGAATTGGAGGCAGATTTGGACCGGTACACAACTGTATGAACTTTCATGAATAAGCCCCAAATTTATGTATGAAATGCATGCCAGCATTTTCTTTAAAAGATGAAAAAAATGACCTATAACAAATTCAGGACTGTATAGATTTCCGAACAGCCTAGCACTCTGATTTCCATTTGTCTGCCTCTCCAAATGAGAATATTGGCATATATGCATGAGGCATTCCCCTTTATAACTAAACAGAAAAGTGCAGTGTTTGCATTGAATTCCACAGAGCCCTGCATAAGGAATGTTTACATTAATAAGTGTGTAAAATAAATAAAAAAGTAAAGTCCAAATCCTAGATCAGATGAATGTCAAAGAAAATGAATGATATATCTATTTACATAACAGAATGTCAGCTAGTGTTACAAAAACTACTGCATGGAATTTTAGGACAAATATAAGCTACAATGTAAGAATTACATGCACTTTACTAACACATATTCTCAACTATTTGTTCACATAAAGGTGACCCAGTTTGCTTGTACCTTAATCACACAATATACCTCTCTTCACTGTGCTATGTTGGAAGGCTTTATGTTTTTTTCATTAAGCACATCAATAAACTGACCTTAGATAAAAGTATATGTTTCTATGAGTCATTCTAGACAGTTAAGCTCAACAGTTTCATTTTCCTTTACTTGGAGTTTGGGATGGATTGACAGTATGTTTTTCACTGATAGTGTGATAATTTTTCAGAATATGTATGTAACTTGTAAGAATAAATGCATTTTGTAAATCTCAAGACTTTAAATGACGCCGCTTTTAGGGGATTAGGTGAATAGTCTGCTTTCCTCTCTACTAATATGGTTATTTTACCATATGGTAGTATATTTCCTTATGGGATACTTCGTTAAATCTCTACAACAGGGGGAATAAGCAGGTGAAGAACACATATGGTGTCTAGCAGAAGGTGATACTGTGGTGCAATGCGAGATAGGCCTTGAGGCTGAAAAGATTCTAAAAGGGGAAAAACATCACCCATCAGAGAATAACCAGAGTAGAAACCTTTTTGTATTATGGTAGATACAAAATATCAGGATCTTGAAGCCATGGCACCTGAATGCCTAATAAGTAGTCAGGTCAGAAGGGTTAGTCTATAGAGGGTCTTAGTTAAGCCTGTAGAAAGGCAGTGTAAAGAAAATGTAAATAGATTATGTTGAATGAGGACTCACTTTCCATATTTGATGCCTGTTTCATATTCTGTTGAATCTGCATTCTCTACTGAGCTTATTGGATAAAACATATTAGAAAGGTATAAGTATTATTTACCTGTATTTTAATCTGTTCAGTAAATGTTTCACCATTACAAGAGGGTAATTCATCAACAGAGGCAAACTTTACAGTAAATCCAATTACTTGTAATCCATAGTTACCAGAAATTGTCTTTCGTAATTTTACTTGCCCTATATGAGTAAATGCTGATTGGTTGCTATGGGTTACAAGGCTTTTGGAAAGATTGTTCCTGTTGATAAATTCCTGTGATCAACTAAGAATCATTTGTGTTGAGGCTAGTTGCTGCTTCTCCAACCTGTTTGTGGATTATCCATACCCTGAAGGGACCTACCCTGTGGTATCAGAGTTATTCTGTGTGCAGTTGCCACTGGTTTCACAAAAGATTTTGGGAGTCGGAGACCATGGATTCAACCTAACAGTAAATACTTATATGAGAATTTATGGTTGTTTCCTTCACTTGATGTATTTGTTTGGGAATATCTTTATTTTGTAAATATGACAATTCTATACCACTAAATCATTTTACAATCTACTATATAAACAAATATATATGTTTGTGTATACACTCACCGGCCACTTTATTAGGTACACCATGCTAGTAACGGGTTAGACCCCCTTT
>WMED01016960.1:0-13144 GCA_019650415.1 Pipa parva | reverse complement strand
TTATTTACGATTTACACAACGTGCCAACTTTTCTGATTTTGGGGTTTGTATATTAATGTCTTACATTGGTTATGCTTTAAAATTAAACTGCTTTGTTTTGACCACATAGACTGCCATTCTGTTGATTTTGATTTTGTGAACTTTCTTCTATGTTATATGCTAGCATCTTGGTGCTCCATTCAAGTGGACTTGATTTGGAGCTAGTTGTGCAATATTTGGTGAATCTTTTCAGTGGTTAATATGTTCTGTAAGAAAAAGGAAAGTCAAAATTATAGAAGTGGGAAAAAGCCTGCAAAGATCATAAATTATTTTGAAATCCAGAACATTAGAAAAAATAATTAGTTGATGTTAGAAGTATGCGTTTGCAATCAGTAACAATATGTGCCTTGTGTTTTATTACAGAGAAGGTGCAGCATCTTGATGTTATGTAAAATGGAACGATTTGCTGAATTTGGCACTCAGACTGATGCAGTGGTGGTGCTTTCCCTGGCACAGGCAGCAGTCTTAGGGCTGGTGTCAGAAAATGAGCTGTTTGGTGCCACAATCAGCCCCAGTGGTTTCTTCCCAGCCTCTAGAAGTGAGTTTTCAGAACATGGACCTATTGAAGCAGAACAGCCAGAAGGGGAACCATACTTGGATTCAGGAGCACAAGTCGCTGCTGAGCCACAGGAAGATGAGGCCTTTGACTCTGAAAAGCACACAAGGAGGAAAAAAAGGCAGCCAGTCAGAGTTGTACCAAAAATAAAATGTGAAAAGACAGAAGAGGAGGAGGAGGAGGAGGAAGGAAAGGTATACAAAGTGACTGTTTCATCAGATAATGATGATAAAGAGCTACATGGAAAACACTTACCAGACACACAGGAGCAGACAAGTGAAAATACTGTTCAGAGTGGTAATGTAAAAATGATAGATCTTGGTGCGTTTCGCAGGAGACCCAGAAGGCTTCGTCATTTAAGGGAGAGACAACGCAGTGATGTAGATACTGAATATCAACCAGCTTTGCAGCCTCCCATGCAAAATGCATACCCTCTCTCAACTGTTCCACTGGTTGCAGGGAACCCTGGAATGGATAATATTCAGAGGCATTGCAGCTTTGGACCCACTTTAATTCCACCTAGTGATACAATTGCTCCAGTTGTGGGATCACCTAAAATGGAGGATCACAGACAAAATTATACCTGGCCTGAGCCTAATGAATTTGAAACTGACACTGCTGAATCTGTTGAGCGCAACAAAAAGGCTCAGCTGGACCGTCTGGATATAAATGTTCAGATTGATGATTCCTACCTGGTGGAGGCTGGAGACAGACAAAAGAGGTGGCAATGTCGCATGTGTGAAAAATCCTATACTTCGAAATACAATCTAGTTACACACATTCTAGGGCACAGCGGTATCAAGCCTCACTCTTGTCCTCATTGCAATAAACTCTTCAAACAGC
Organism: Pipa parva; assembly: GCA_019650415.1. Lineage (NCBI taxonomy): Eukaryota > Metazoa > Chordata > Amphibia > Anura > Pipidae > Pipa > Pipa parva. The sequence continues at coordinate 11,706 of WMED01016960.1, read as the reverse complement.
CAAGCCACCTGCAAACACACCTTCTAACGCACCAAGGCACAAGGCCCCACAAGTGTGAAGTGTGCAATAAAGCATTCACACAGACCAGCCACCTAAAAAGGCACATGCTCCTGCACACAGACATTAAACCGTACAGCTGTCGCTTCTGTGGTCGTGGATTTGCTTACCCTAGTGAGCTTAAAGCTCATGAGGTAAAACATGAGAATGGTCGCTGCCATGTTTGTGTTGAGTGTGGCCTGGACTTTGCTACTTTGACACAGCTGAAACGTCACATCTCCTCACACCAGGGTCCTACCCTTTACCAGTGCACGGAGTGCAATAAATCCTTCCACTACCGCAGCCAGCTGCAAAATCACATGCTGAAGCACCAGAATGTTAGACCATTTGTTTGTAAGGAATGTGGCATGGAGTTCAGCCAGATCCATCACCTTAAACAACACTCTCTGACACACAAGGTAAGAAGAAGTCGGTAGTAATATTCAGTTTAAAGTTGACCTGTCAGCTTCTGCTACAATGGCCAACTTGAATCTCAAGTTGGGTTGGGCGGGACTATAAGGATTAAAGTTTCTCCAATCAGATCCCTTATATTACTATCTGGCAGGGATCTGATTGGAGGAGCTATAATGTCAGTCAACATTTAGCTCTGTCCATCTGATGCTAGATTAAAGACTGGCATCAGAGCAGAAGAAAAGCAGGGAGTTTGCTTCTTTTACTACAGTCTTAGCTGAATGCTAAAATTTCATGCAAATCTACTGTTCAGAGGAAATGGTCGCTTAGCTTTGTTTTGTTTTTGTTTTTTTTTTGGGGGGGGGGGTTGCTAGAAATAGTAGTTTAATGCTACAGCTTGAATACAGTAATTATCTGCTGTTGAATACTATAGTGTGAGTACAGTTCTTATCCACTGTTGCCTTAGACCAGTGGCTCTCAACCTTTTTTTATTGGAGCAACCCTTCAGTACAATTTCTCATGATTTGGTGACCACAGGGGCAGTTCTGGCCCTATTGACACCCTGGGCGAACTGCCCCTTGACCCTCCCCACCCCGCGCCGCTCCCCTCCTCTGCACCCCCCACTCACCTCCAGCACTACACTTCCTAAATGCTTCTCCACAATGAAGTAAGTTGAATGCGACAGCACTCCTTAGATGCTTCGGGTCTTGCCGGCAGCTGCCAAATACAGCTGACAAGACCCGAAGCAGCCAAGGAGCGCCGTCGCATTCAACTTACTTCATTGTGGTGAAGTGGTTAGAGGAGGTGCGTCACTAGAACGCTGGAGGAGGTGAGCTTAGATGTGGGCGACAGCGCCCCTCAAATAGATTGCACCCTGGGCAGTCGCCCACATCGCCCATCGGTAGAACCGGCCCGGGGCGACCCCATTCATTAATTATTTTCTTCTTTGCACATTAGAACAGACAAAATCCTATATTTCTAGATGGTCTTAGTTGACCCCTGACAAATCCTCATTTGACCCTCAGGTTGAGAACCGCTGCCTTAGACTGTGGACACAGTGTTTAGTCATACTTCAGCCCTGTATATTAGGATTCCTATCTTTTACAGCTGTGTTCTATGACTGTATTTTTTAATGAAACAATGTTGTTTTCAGCACTGATCATTTTTTGCAGTGTTGTTTGTGCTCTACCAAGCTCTCTGACTCCCTCTTGTGTCAAGCATACCTAACTTGCATTGCTTGTTTTTAGTGGTTTATTGTAAGCTTTAAAAGAGAAGCTTTTGAAGGTTGTTGTTTTTTTTGTTTCGTTTTTTAAATAAAGCATATCCTAAAAGACAACCTTAGATTATTAACAGTAGCTACACCTCAAAACAGTGTTACATTGTCATAAAGTGTACTGAGATATTATTTTATTAATCTACTATGTGCATTTATAGAGCTTTGATATTCTCTATCTTAAGTGAAAGGACTTTCATTATCTCATGACTAACTGTTGTGTCTTTATCCTTTTAGGGAGTAAAAGAGTTTAAATGTGAGGTATGTGGTCGGGAATTCACACTTCATGCCAATATGAAGCGTCACATGCTGATCCATGCCAGTGTCCGTCCATTCCAGTGTCATATCTGCTTTAAGACATTTGTGCAGAAGCAAACGCTGAAGACTCATATGATAGTGCACTCCCCTGTCAAGCCCTTCAAATGCAAGGTACAAAACAGGCACTCCCCTTGTTCATGACCTAACAAGGGATTGTTAGATAGTTGTAGGGACGTGTTGTTGTTCACCACATTGGTGTAGGTTAGCTTTCAATCCTTTGACTGAGAAGAACCTTCCAGAGTCTACTTTATTCTCCCGCAGGGCCAAAGCAAAGGTTATTATTATACGCTGCACTGTCTGAAAAATTTTGTTTGTGTCTTCACTTCAGCATGGAGAACATATAGCATCAATTAACGTAGTGCTTAAGATGAGAAACCGTGTAAAATACTCAATTTTAAGAAAATCTTATTTTATTAAATGTTGTTTATGATGGAAATATTTTAAAATGACAGATTTTTAAATAGTCTTATGCCAGAAAGTAAATATGATTATTTGGGAAAGCAGATGACAAACTAGTGTTATTTTTAAGTAGCAGCAAGACCATAGCATAGTATACCAGATTTGTGTTCATTTTACTTTTCTTCTCTTCAGTATGTCAAGTTCCATTAAAAGGTTGCTTCCCCCCCACCCCCTTGTTTGTTTTTGGTCCTTAAATACTGAGCTTTTCTGCACAATACTAAACTCACTCATCTCCTTATATTATTTGACCTTACCTTACCTAGGTTTGTGGGAAGTCCTTTAACCGGATGTATAATCTACTTGGACACATGCACCTGCATGCTGGTTATAAACCTTTCAAGTGCCCTTATTGTTCCAGCAAGTTCAACTTAAAGGGCAATCTCAGCCGGCACATGAAAGTGAAGCATGGAGTTATGGATATCGGTTTAGACAGCCAAGGTAACATACAGAATCACTGATGCTTAAAATACACTAAAAACATAAAATGAAAATGGGTAATATTGAAATTGAACAGTCTGCTTGTATCATTGGCTGCTCTAATTTGCTTGGATTGTGCATCATTACAGATCCCATGTTGGACCTCCCAGACCAAGAAACCAATGATATGGAGAGTCAACAAGAAATTGATGAATTTGAAGAAAATTCATACAACTACAGGGAAACGGAAAGCACGGCAGAAAGCCATACAATAACTGAACAGACCATGACAGATATGGTTTATTATAATGTATTGTAGCTCAAAGGCAACAATCGTAACCTGCTGAAAGAGCTCTCTGCAGATGGGCAAATTTTTAATGATTTTTTTGCATTGCTTCAACATTAAAATCAGAGCAGGGGCCTGTATGAGAGAGAAGCCTGTGTCTGTCAATATTGAAATCGTATGACCCAAGTTCCTTGTTTGATTGGATGTAAGGGTTTTTATGAAGAAGGAATTCGTTGAGAGAGTTTTTTTCTAGGCTGTGAGACCCCTCTTTGCCTTGATTTGAGGAAACTGTACTGTTGGACACTACTGGTCCTAGAGAGGGCCTTGCACAGACTGTGTTTTTGCATTTCTGTAGTTTGAGCACTGGTAATTTGAAATCTAATTCTTATTTTATGTTCTATGGTCATGTGGGCATTCTCTGACCTTTTATGTAACAAAACACAGCATCTCCTATGTTACTGACATGCAAAAGCAGGACTACTGTGTTGGATCAGCTACTAGGTATAACTTTCATTTTCAGAGACACTTTGTCATACACTGAGGGGATCTTCTGAAGAATTGTATTTTAAAGAATGTGAACTAAATCCAAAAATGATAATTTCAATGAACTGAATCAAAGAATGTTCAGAACTTAAGGATATACTTTGCTTGCAGAGTATTATCAAATTTTCTATTGGTTGCACGCCAGTATAAGATAATACTTCTAATATATGTTGTCTATTTCATGTTAGCAGCAGCCAACTAGTGCCAGGAAATCTAATGGTGAGAAATAATATTGTTTAACATAAACCGCAGCATAATTAGCTGACTCCTACCTCTTCTGTGCTCCTTCTTTAAACCTAAAGTATATTCTCTGGATTTTTCCTTAATGTTCAGGGAATACAATTTTAAATGGAATATGTGTAAGATATTAAAACAATAATCTTCCCAATTTCCTGCAAAAGAAAGCCAAGGGTCTTTGCAAACACTCCCCTGCAATCTATTTCATAATTCTTAGATATATTTGCCTAATTGATTTCAATAGCAGTTGAGCCGTACTGCCTGGTTCATAACCTTGCCTCAATGTGGCCTTGGTAAATACCACAAGTTGTTCTTATGTATAGCACTTTAGATAACAGGACTTATAGTTGCACTGTAAGCTGTTTAGGTAACATACTTTGGTGTCTGCTCCAAATTACCTCAGTCCAGAGTATTCCAAACTTTCTTTTGTACAATCAAGTTTTAAGCAGTATAATTCACCTTTAGAGAACAATCATATTATTCAGGAAAGCTACTGCTAAAGATAACATTACTATGTTACCCATCTGCTGTATGAATCCCAAAGGGATCTCTAATTTAAAGTTCACCTGGTATAGTAAAATTTATAAAGTTCACTTATGGACCAAACTCCTCCGTGCTGTGGCAGAAGAACTGCGCTAAATATTGCATACATTTTACAAAATCTTTATGAAGTTAGTTACTTTAGCACCATTTCTCATTTCATCAACTGCGCTGATTAGAATGTCAATGGGGGCTTACTGGCTAAAATGGAATTTTTCTTAGAGAGATTGAAAAAAGAATATTATTACTGTAATATCAATATATCTGGGAATTTTCTGGGTTTCACCTAAAGATTCTGGGTTTGCTAAGAATCCAATTTCCCCAGACTGGCGGCAGACCCATGTAACTTTTCTCCCTGTTACAACCTGTTCCCGCTCATCCACTAACTCAACAAAATTCCACCACCAAATCAATCCGTTACTCCATAATCAAAGCCCCACTCTTAATGTTACATAAATTGCATCACTACTAAGGCCTGCTATGCTGATTTTTGGACCATGGTGTCCATTAACTTTACCAAGTATGATTATTGATATAAATAATTTTACACATTAAGAAATAGCTTCTATCTTTCAAAGTTAACTTCAGTGTTCATAAAGATGTATTCTATACCTTGATCATAATGAGGGTTTACTGTGCCTTCAAAACTGAGCAAATGAAGAGGAAGGAGGTGAGTAATAGACAGGCAAATAACTTTTGGTGACTAAATTGTTCCTTTTATAGAGGGTTCCATTGAAATAGAACTGCTGAGCACCATGGGGAGGTGTCTGTAATTAAAGAGTTAACCATTTATCTCTGTCAGGTGCACTTTATGTAAAAATATAGACCACTTGCAAGTTTTATTAAGTTACCACTACCTAAAACTTTTAAGTTAATGCAAATGTCCCCAGTCAGACAATCTCACAAACCTTTTCTGTACTGAAACTTGTTTATTATCTTTCCCACATGAGATATTTGTTTTCTTTTACACCGCTGTGTAAAACATTACCAAAGGTTATACCTATTGTACTAGTAATAAGGCTTCAACTATGCAGACATTATGCTCTCCCCTTCATTGTGTTGCTGTTGGCTAGATTCCATCCAGTTAAGTAATGTCAGAGCGAAAGAAACTGAGGAATGAAAAAATGTATTTCTACTAACTATCAGCATAACACATATAAAGCCAATCTACTGTTCCTGGATTATGTATCTCACAGTTTTCTCTATTTGCCATACACTAAAGGCTCTGTAGAACTTAAAGGGGTAATGTTTGCTGCATTCATTGACCTCATAGTTACTGTTTGGCTTGTCACCCAGGGAAATAAATTGGCACTGTACCTGTTTTGAAGATGGTTGGTGCTATTTGATAACAATAAAATAGTTGGTATAACCAAGACGCTTACTGCATAGAAGCTATTTAAATGAACAATGATTATAGTGGCAAACAAATAGTTCCATGTATACCCACCTATAGCTTCAGTAGGTTCTGGGCAGAAATGTATTTAATTTTCTGGAAGAAGAAAACCCATATATGCAAAAACCATGTGATTTGTTGTTAGTATACATGATGATCATTGGCAATTTCTATTCTACTTCTTTAGGATGGGCAAACACTAGCATTTTTAATCACAGTAACATTTCCAGAAAAAAAAAAATTCAGCTGCTAATTGTTGAGAACAGCAACCTTCAGCAACCGAACATAAACGTGTGCGTTATGTACCACAACTGACATGATTATTGTGCCATGAAACAGACATTTACATTTAAAATATGATAATTACTTTTGACCTTTACCAGCGATATCTACATGTTTATTTTCTGGACTGGTGAACTGCTATAATATAAACATAAAAAATGGCTTGTGTGCCCCTGGCTTTAAACAGGCATTAGAACATTGTATATATGTTTTTAACAAGTGAAACTGTACTAACAGGTTTGTACTAAGAAAGTTTGAGCAAACCAAATCCCTGCCCAGTGAGCTTACAGTCCGTTTGGTACCTGAGGTAGGAGATTTTCCCAAGATAGCAAAGAATTATTACAGGAAAGAAAAACGGACTTTAGTCTTGGATGTTTTCCATTGAGCCACTCTCCCTGCAGCACACAGCCTATTATTGAGAGCACAGCATGACATAAATCATTAGGAGCTGGCCTGCTGCTTGCATTCTCCATATACTTCCACAGTTTGTGGAAGATGGACAAAGTTTGCCCTTGTTAAGTAACTCCTAGCTACCAATCAGATGTTTGCATATAATTTAGTAAATGTAGCATACCTGTGATTTGTCACTATGGTGGTACAGTAGTGGGCAAACACTAGCATTGCTTTGCTCATAGCAAAGTGTATAGTGTATTAGACTATCCAAATGTATTTCTGCTATTGTACAGTAAATAACCAATGTGTATCAGTGTGAAATTCCCTGTCTGATACAGGTCTTTAGGAAATCCAAATGTATTGGTTTGATCTGCTGCAGTGGCACCCAAAGAGCAATCTACCTCTTGTACCATTTAATTGTACACAGTAAAAACCTCAACTATTACTGCCCTGCAATACCAGATGTATAAGTGTTGCAGATGCCTTACTATGTATTTTTTAGCTTGTGGCAAAATTCATAAAACTACAGGGGAACAGCCTCTGGTATACTGAGAAGCCAGTTCAATGAAATCCACTTGCTGCAAAATACATAGGGGGACCTACGTCTTAGGAACACTTACACATAGAAATCTGTAATTTTTATGATCTGGTTGTTGAGTACTAATAGTATTATAGATCTGTGCAGTTTTCAATTTACCTACCTTTCTCTCTATTGTTCATTCCCACAGTGTTTGTACTGTTTCTCACAAAGATATTTGAATATGTTATTCTTCCTAGATTTCATATCCAGATTACATTAATGTTTTTTGAATTATTTGAACACTGTGAATGGGTTGTAGCTGCTGTTGAACCACAGTTCCTTACAAACAGCTAGGGCAGGGGTGTCAAACTAAGGCCTGCGGGCCATATTTTGCCCACAGTATAATTATATTTGGCCCGTGAGAAAATATCAAATGTCTACTAGAGCTGGCTCGCCGGTAGACAGTGCATGCTCCACTAATGCTCCAAATCCCATAATGCTGTGCTGGTGCATTGGCACGTCTATTAGGACCCATAAGAGACCCTTTAATTAGTGTCCTCATTCTACCAGGCACATTGAGCCACCCTCACAAACATGGTAAAACAAAAGGTGGAAAACAGAAGCTTTCTAGATAAGTGGGAAGTAAAATATCTGTTCACAAATGTAAAGGACAGTCCTGATTGAAAAGGTTCATCATTATATCTGATGAGGAGAAACTTCCTCAATTGTAGACATTTTTCATTAAATATCAAGGTTTTTTTTTTTTTTGTCAATTTGGCCAAGTTTTTTATTTTGGCCACTGGGTATTTGAGTTTGACACCCCTGGGGAAATTTTACTAAAAAAAAGTTACTATAGTTACCAAAAACTATTTGGATTTAAACGCCAGTTATAATTAGAAGTAAAATGGTTTGAAATAAGCCTTGACTTTTGCTGTGTGATTGTATTTTTTTTTAGTTGAAAATTATGACTCTGGTCAAACTATAAAATAATGTTTTGATAAAAAATATTCTTTTTACAAATGATGCAGAATTGTTGGATTATGTACAGAATGTAAAATGCTTTTTTTATGTGTGTGTGTGTTAATATCTTTTGGGACTTGTACATCAACAGCAATTTGAAGGCCACATGTTGGATAGGGTTCTGACATGATGACTAAAATTAAATGTAACCATTTTAGTTCTACAATGTTTAACTCCCAATGCCATTTACAAAAACTATGAAAACTTTTTTAACAAGCTTCTTCCCCCAAACCTGAAAATCTATCATCCTTGCTTTGTTATGTTTTCTAAGCTTCTACAAAGATCTGAAGCAGATGTAAAGAAACAGTAATATTTAAAAGAAAAAAGCAATACTTTAAAAAGTCTTAAAATAAATGTCCTGATTATTCTTTTTTTGTTTTGGATATTTGTACATATCTTTTATATGTTGCATAACCAAACACCCACCCATTTTCATGGTTTCAATAACATTTTAAATCAATGAACCCTAAAAATCTGTCCAATTGAAAATAAATATTTTTTCAAATAAAATATGATGTGGTCTAGAATAAACCATTTCTCTCCAGTCTCTAGACTTCATTAACCATGCACATTGTTATATCATAAGAGGTTACCTTGCAGTGGGTCAATAGGCAAAACATTTACCATGACCAGATAAATACATCAAGGACATGTTTTATATGTGCTCAATTTCTTTGTCATTCTTTAATAAAAATGATCTTGCCCAGCCACAGTTCATTCAGTTTATCATAAAAAATATAGTCCCTGCCCAATTAAAATGTGAGCATTGGTGTGTTTGGAATAAAGACACTTGCAGGCACAAGTCATTGCTTTGCTAAGGGTGTGATAGAAAAATAGTATGTTACTGTCATTGTGATTGGGACATTGCTGGAACCAAATGACATATCTAATTCCACTGTGCAGAGCTCTACTGTGTTTAGTTTTGCATTAAATGTTTTCTTGGCAATAATTATACAAATGATAACTAAGTTTTATTTATGACTATGAAGGACTGATGTTTAATAGGTGGTTTTAATAAAGATGATCATATAAAAACTGTTTTGTTGTAAGCTTATTGCATATGCTGAATATTATTGCGAAATAGGTCCATTCTCTTAAAACATTGTGGGCAATGGTTAACAGATGCTTGGAGTGATTTTCCATTTCTGTTAGACTATTATGAGCTGACCCTTTTCATTCAGTCTGTAGTTGGATGACAAGGATAAGGGGAAGTTAGCTAAATTATCTGTTACTGCGTTTTACAATCGAGAGTAAGCCAAGACATTCATTCCCCTGCTTTCCATGTACAAGTTAGAAAGTGGACCTCTTAATTATGTGAATTTTCTCCAATAATATAATTGACAAAAATTATAACATTGGTTTTTCCTGTGTTAATGAATGCCTTTTGCTGGTATGTTGCCATTAAAGGAGAAAAAGATTTGCTTGATATTGCTCAGCAATTTACTATGCCACAGTTTGCTTCTTTCCAGCAAAAGAACTAAATAGTAAGTATGCGCCATTGACTGTTACACAATGGATGAATTTGCAGCATCAAAACGCTCCATCTGCCATTTCTCTAAGGCAAAAATTAAGAAAGAAATGAGATAATCAATTGTACAGGTGGGAGATATGGATTGTGAATATGTACAATGAAGAAAGCACATATTTTTAGAGCTTTTTAAATATAAACTTCATTTTGGAAAGAGGCGGTTAGTAGAAATGCATATCTATACTGCCCCAGTAGGGGATCTGTCATGGACAGCTTTCATGTAGCCAGATGAACAGCCTCAGAATTATTTTCTGAACATAGTAAGGGGCTGATTATGGGCCAGAGGGATTTAGAAAAAAAAAAAAGTACATGCTTTTCAATTACAAGCCATTTGTTTGCATACAGTAGTTGGAAATTACAGCATGCACCTAGATCAATACAAAATGTTTATTCTGTAGTTTTGTTTTAAAGGAATAACACCTAGGCACATTTAACTTCTACTAGCTAGTTGAAAGAGAGGTCTAGTAACCCATAGAAACCAGGAACAGGGGAGCTAGAATAATGAAAGTCATCTTTTCCACTAAAGGTTTTTTTTTTTTTTTTAGATCAGCTCTGCTAGTAGCTTTTTTCCAAATATTTGTATTACAATGCAGGTGACGGGCATTTTAAGCAAAACATAACAACCCAGAGGCCTGGTTTCTATTGTTATGAGCCTGTATTATGTAAGGTGGCAGCCCTAGCTTATCCATTCTCTCCATTGAAATGAACGAAAGAATATTGCCCTAACAAGTATTATTCTTGTTAAATTAGTTTTTATTTTCTCCACTCAACCTTATTCAATATTCCTCCTGTAAAAGACAATATTTTTATCAATTAACAGTCACATTTTGTTTGCCTTAATGCATAGTCTACATTCTACTGTAGTTATAATTAGCTCTAAACATACTCTGCCTTTATATAATTGGCGTCCGCTTTCTGTCAGACTAACTACTTGATATAAACTATATTTTCTCTGACTTTCCTTTACCGTGACATCAGTGGTGTGTGTACAGGTCAGGCTTATGTCTTAACAGTGCAGCCAACCTGGACACAGGAGGACATGGCAAATCAGGAGCCCAGATTGTATCAAAACCCATGTTTTGATCAAGTCAGATTTTCAGAACATTTTTTTTTGAATGAAATGCATTGTACATGAACTAAAATATTCTTAGCTCCACCCAATAAGACAACTCGCCCCTGTGTTCATTTGAAGCAGGAGGCATCTTATTAAGTGAGGGACTGCAGTTTGTGTTTGAGGAAAATTAATTTATGTATGCATTTGACCTTTCCTCTAGCCACTAATTACCAATACTTTACAAATCGGTGTATTGGATGTTTTAAAAAAATCTTTGCTTGATTTCAAAATTAAGAACTGGTAATAGCTCACAAATGTACAAAGCCCAAACAAATCAGAAAAGTCTCTTGGAGAAGTAGTTATCCCAAAAAAAGGCAGGGTTTGAAACTACTTCTGCTTTGTGCCATAGAGGTGGTACATCTTAGGCAGATTATTGCAGGCTTTTGCAGATTCAGTACCAAAACTCATTGGTGTTATCTGGGGTTTTCCATTCTTTTTCTACCAATCCTTTACTATTTTTACAATTACATTTTTCTAAGTAAATAAACCATTTGAGCAACATCTTCCTTCTCCTGATGAATGTCAGTAGCGTAAAATAGTAGCGCTATACAAGAATGAATAAATAATTATATTGAAGATTCTCCTCAGAATCTGGGGGCTTGAGCAATGAAGATGCCTACTTTATATATTTTAGTGCCTTTCCCATGATGCCACCCAGCCATAGAGTTCACATGAGACTACCGTTGTATGCAACCACTACAGGCAAGTCATACAATATGGGTGTATAAATGATAGTGGATATCCAAACCTTTACCATATACAGAAAGCAGCTCATGCTCCATACCAGGAACAACCCAAGGATGACAGCCTTGATGCTGTGCTAGATAGCATCTTATCTCCATTAGACAGGTACACTCCCCTAGTCAAATAACAGATATGTGCTACCGTGTTTCCCCGAAAGTAAGACAGCGTCTTACATTCTTTTTACCCCCAAAA
>WMED01016959.1:530-13145 GCA_019650415.1 Pipa parva | reverse complement strand
AGTCACGTATTTATAATGAGAATATTGTCGCAGTCGCAACTTTATTATGGGAAAATTGTCGGAATTTTAACTTTAAAAAATTGTCATGACTTTACAATGGGGAAATTGTCGCAGATTTGCTATGGGAATCCGCTGTTTGAGGATTCGACAGTTGAATTCACACCTTAGTGAATAACCCCCTTTAGAGGTGATAACATCCCCTTAATAATGTGAAGCCTGGAGGACAATCTGATAGAACTGCAAAAAATCCTAAAGGGAGATGCAACTGGCATTTAGGGCAAACAATGAAGGGAAGATCATTTATGTAATATAGAAAATGATTGAAGAAATAACTAATGATGTGATCTGAACAATATAAATTATAAGTTCTAACTTATACAACTTACAGTAAATGTAGACAATATTGCTTTCAACAACTTATTCTAAGATGACCAGTTTTGTTGGAAAACAATTGTAAGTAGAGAGGAGTGTGGGAGCCATATATTTTTTTTGTTGTTGCTAACAACACATCACTATTTAACAGAATTGATTATTCAAGGCACAGGGGAAGCCAAATGAATAATGAAGAGAAATTCTGAATAGTGTGGGCTTTACAATGTAATGCCTGTGAAGCAGAAAATAATTAATTTAGGACACGAAAATCAATATCCTGATTAAATACTGATGCTATAAAAAAAAAAAAATGACAAGAAATGTAATAGATCAGTGGGTAATGCCAGCCAGTTATTTATTTACATAGAGAAACAAAACTATAGGGCTATGTGATAGATATGACTTTTAAAGGAATTAATTTGCCCCTTAAGCACTATTAGTTATTGTACTTCAAATAATGAAATAAGTGAATGATGTCAGCAGTCAGCATGTAGATAAATATACAGCTAAAACAGCCTAAACTACAAATAATACTTAACACTGTTATGATTTGTGATTAGGGTTCTGGCTACTGTATTTAAAAGTCACTAGAAGCCATAGTTGGGAACCACTGTCCTATCATTATAGGGACACTTAGGGTCTCATTGGCTAAAGTCCAAATAGTCGCGTAGAGCTTTGAACTTGCATCTATTCTCCACTTCCCCATGTTCCCTTATTGAACAAAGTCTGCAAAGTGGTGAATGCGTGACTAATTCAGGCGACTATGTGAATCGTGAACTTACAGAGCTCTTCGCATCATTTTGTGCGCACGTGCCCAGGTACTTCTACTACTGAATAATTGGAGAATTAGTGCAAAGGCTCAAATGCAACTAGGTGAACTGCTCCAAATTCACCTATTTGACTTTGCCACTTCAGACTGGTGAATTGGGGATTTGTTGGCAGGGCTCCTGTTTTGCGTAAGGTGACTATTAGTCACTGAGGCTCTAAAGGTTTAGGTCGGCTGAGAAGTAGCAGCAGACGTGTAAATTTTTAAAATATCCTAAAAGCATATTGCTGCATCTAAACTTGTATCTGAAGTGAATCTTTGTTGACAGGCATAATAAAGCAAAGAACCTGATTGCTACATTGTTAAAGACTAAGTAAATGCACAGGCTGGTCGGCATGCTAGTGTAACCATTTCAGGAAGCAGGCTAAACTCTACATTTCAACACTGAAACAAAGGGCACAGCACCACCACTGCAGGAACTTAGGACTTCCCCTCTTGATATTTGTTCCATGTCTATGGCACAACCCCTTACTGCACATGAGCAATCCCACTGCTGAGCTATTGATGCAAGCCTCTGTATATGCTGTGCTTTGTTTGTAAGGTTTTCAAAAACCTTTTAAAACTAAGGCCCTTATTCACAAATGTGCGAAGTGAGCCACGTAGTGTTCGACTCACTTCGCACATTGTATTATGCGCATGCTGATGTCCTGTGCGCGGACACCAGCATGCGCATTAAAGGGATTCCCCTCCCGGCGAGGAGACTCGAGTGCTCTCGCCGGGAGGGGAATCCCTTTAATGCGCATGCTGATGTCCGCGCACAGGACATCAGTATGCGCATAACACAATGTGTGAAGTGAGTCGAACACATCGCGGCTCACTTCGCACATTGGTGAATAAGGGCCTAAAAGTTTTAGTGCCAAATAAACAGTTTTCAGCACCTCTTAGTAAAAAACTCCTATTTTGATGTATAAATATTAGGCATGCTCAACTTGGTCTTGAGAAGTGCAAAATGTGTGATTGTTGTAAGTACATAGTGTGATCTTCTGGGAATACATTGTAACTAGACCCTTTTTCCATTCTTCCAGCTGTTTCTCTTCCGCTTGCGTACTGTTTCTGGAGTGAACTTCACACAGTGTGCCACCCACGGCAGCTTCACATGGCACTGGCAAGAGACAGCTTACAATATGTTCACATTTTGCACACTGTTTGTTACTCCACTGGGAGTTATGATTGTGTGTTACGCACGTATCCTTTGGGAAATTGGCAAGCAGATGAAACATAAAAACGGTGAGCAATCTCTGCACTATTAACAGCATAGCTTTTGCACTACACAAATTCCAAGCCTTTGGCACAAAATATTTTTAATAAATACATTTTTTTTTCCATTATTCTCAAAATAAATAAAAAGTATAGTGTAATACTAGGGCTTCTCTGGGGACTACATGACGCGGGGTTATTTATTAAAGTCTGAATTCACCTTGCATAGTGTCTCCGCATCTGTTCACGTCAATATGATTAGGAAGTTGCAAATTCACTTCTTATTCATGAAGCAGCGGAGAGTGACAAACGCCATCGCATGCATTGTGCATCGTAGTCAGTCATATAATAGTAGGATCAGAAGTCATGCGGAGTGAAGAGAATTCCTCCAGTGAACGGCAGTGACATCAGTCTCATCATATCCCGCTAACTGTATATAAGTGAAAAATACTTATTTTTATATGTCACCTTGTGCCTAGTTCATGTTTAGTAGTAGACTAATTTAGTCGCAGTCACCATTGGTACTTTTCAATGAATAGTTGCCTTATGCAACACTAGAGCCCTGCCATCAAACTCCTTAATTCACCACTCTGATCTGGCGAAGGCAAACGGGTGAATTCGGAGCAGTACACCCTGCTGAATCCGACCCTTTGACAGACTCCGTCGCATGCCGAATAGCCAAATTACCTGTGCACGCAAATTGATGTGAAGAGCTCACGCGACTGGAGTAAGCTTCAGAATTGATTGTGAATTCGTCACATTGCAGAGATTGTTGAATAAGTAGAGTTGGAGAAGTCGAGAATGGATGTGAATACAGTATCTACGCAACAGTTCTGACTTTGATGAATAGCCCCACAGTGTTTCTGAGTATTGCAAGCAGGCTGACTGCACCATGGGTGTTTGTGATGCAAATAAACAGTGGTAGCATGGATTCCCTTTATGATAAAACAGTGAGGGTTATTAACATAAGCAGCTAGATACATCGAAACGTTTAAATCAAAACTTGTATTAGAAAATAACAAACGTGATTTGTATGCCTTTTAATGGCTAACTATATTGGAAATCATTGCAAGCTTTTAAGGCACTAAAGCCCCTAATGTCTTGAAAGCTTGCAACGATTTCCAATATATTTAGCCATTAAAAAGTATCAAAATCACATCACTTTTGTTATTTTCTATCTACAAAGTTTATTTCATGGCTAACGTGGTACTATACTTTTTAAAGTAACATTAAAAAAGTATATGTTAAAGCTAACCCTTTCCCTTTTATCGCATACTTTCCTCGGAGTTTCTTCCATTTTCCCACTTCCCTTATCTCTCATTACATTGCTAGAGGAAATAGTCTCTTGTGTCCTACCTCCTACTTTACTACTTGTACTCTGGTTCATATTTCATCTTATCTAATTCATACTCATTCAGCCATATTTGCCACTGCCCTAGTACATTTCTTCCACCTGCCATTTTCCAGTGGAATTTTTCCTTTTTTAATCAAGCTCATCATAAACCCATTCTCTCTGGACTCATGTCCTTTTCCATTCATTATCCAGCTTCCTTACTCCAATTTTCATCAAAACTACTTGACTTACTAGAAACTTTGTTTCCTAACTAACCAAGTACACAACAGTGAAGCCTCTTCTTTCATCACTGATCTTATTTCCAAGTTCTCTTCCAGTTGAAACCTCTGTCTTTCACATTTAGTTATTCCCATCTCTTCTCTGATTGAATCTTCTCAATCACGCTTTTAATACTTCTTGTAGGGAACTGGAAGGTCAGTCAGAATAAACTAGACAGTCCCAGTGGTGGAGGAGAAGGAGGCAGCAGCCAAGAGATGGATGGCAACAAAAACCGGAGTTGACTTAGCTCTATCAACTCCCAGGATGCAGAGTCTAAGATACTCCTGGTTTTTACCAGGGTCCCCCACAAGGAGGTTTGGGCCTAGTGGCAGGGAAATACCCAGGTCATGACCCCTAGGGTTGCTGTCCACTGCTGGTCAGGTGAAGCAGATGAGAAGAGGAGCATAGTTAAACTGGCAGAAGGTTGAGACAGGCAGCAGGCAAATATAGTCAGTTAAACAAAGCAGAAGTTAGGGGCACGCAGAGATTAAACAGGTCCAGTTAAGAAGCCAAGGTCATACACAGAAGGTCAGGAACAGGAAGCAAAATCGCACCCAGGATCTATGAACGGAGTCCTATAATCAGGCATTGATACTGAGAACAGGAAGGTTTAAATAGGAGACTAGGTGGGAAACACAGAATATCATGACCACGTCAGAATACCGCAGCCATGACAGAATGATGTACCCATCACTGCATCAGAATATCGCGACCATGACAGAACGCAGTGACCACGAGGTTATGTCATTTTCCTGACACTGTACTGCATTTATCTTATTGGATTCATTCCTTACAGTGAATCTACAAATTTAAGTGTCTCTTAAAAGTTCACCTTTCAAGAAAGTCTAAAAGATAAACCCTCAAACATGATTGTATTCTAATTTGACTTCCATGAACTTTCAAACAAAACAAACAAGAACAAGCAATTATCATCATTCTCTGAATAAACAGAAAAGTAACATGCCCACTATAATTTTCCCACTTAGATTGTATCTCTTATAAACATGGTCTAATGGGAGAGGGTAGTTTAGGAGGTTCACTTGATGGTGGTATTGGTAGAAAGATTCTAGAAGGAACTCTCTAGGATGTTTGTTTCTACCTTGGAAACACTCTAGATATTCCTGTTGGTGTCAGGGTTCTGTATCCAGAAGCTTCCCTCATTCCTATATAGGTTCCCTAATGGTATTTAAGACCTTCCAGACAGATATATCTTGTGGCATTTAGGTATAATGACATACTATCTGTTCCAAGATGACAGCTAGCCCGTTGACCTAGGATTTGTATACCCTCAACAAAAGAAGCTTCAGGGGACAGGGGAGCTTCCGTCAGGGAATCACTCCTATGTGTTATACTAGGCAGGACCTTTAGAATTATTTTTTTGTGGGTTATTCTTCCACTATTACAGAAATATTACAACAAGACCACATCACAAAGGGGAGTTAAAGTTTAACTTTATTGAGAGCTTACATAGACCAAACAGCACAGATATGCTTTGGCCAATGCTGAACTAAATCATAGACTGTAAGCAGTAAGGTTGAAAGTAAATGTAAAATAATTTATGCCCCACACAATTAGACTAGACCAAAATTTACGAAAACCAATTGACTCCTCAGTGTGAAAAATGTATAAGTATGACGTTTCCAAACATACTTTCACACCAATATTTCAAAGAAGTAACGAGGATCTACAGAGGATACTTATACTCAATTATGTTCGTTTAGGTTTGCAGCTTTGTCTAATATTTTGTTTGTAAAGAGACTGATGACCGTCCCATTCCTGGCAGTCCGTGCATGGCACACTTAAATTTGGCACTGGTAGTTTTTTCAAGTGCTGCATTATAACCCAGTGAAGTTTATTAATTATTGGTTACCATGGACTCTTTCTTTATATAAGGGAATTATTATTGCCAGACTAGACATTTGGTTTATGTATTAAAGGGACACTATAGTGCTGATATAACTGCACACATACATATAAAACTCCTTTATATAGCCAATTGCCATCACAAATAGTTAAAAAACATTTAGGGAAGAAATAATACTTGCCGTTTGCTTCCCTTAATTAGTTTTCATGAGAGCTGACATCTTCCTCCCCCTCCCCTTTCTTTTCTGGAAGTTAGAGTATTACTGGGATCAGAAGAACAACCCAGCTGTAGCGGTCCGCATAAAAACACGCATAAAGCGTTCATCTATCGCAGTACAAGGAGATGCTCATATAAAAGAGCAATATGAGGTCAAATACAATGCTTCAAAACATCAGCACATCTGATCAAATACATAAATAAATAAGTAGTAATAACTGAATAAATATGGATAAATAGGCTGATAAAGGATATTCAATATATTTATAGAATCTGTCCACCAAAAGAAACGGCCAGTATTTTCCAGTGTCCAGTTGTACAGATAAAACCTGGAAAAGTACAACAAAAAGTAATACTGGGCAACAAAGCAAATGTTCTAACAAGAAGATACATTATAACAAAATATAAGTCTAAGTCAATTCGTATGGTCATATTATTCAAAAACATGAAAACACAATGAATATAAGGGAAGAACATGCAAAATCAATTAAAGAGCCGCTTGTAGAATTACTAATAGTGAGTGTAAAACATATTAAACAAATTCATGGTAATTAAATTTGATCCCGCTGACAATAAAATGTAAAACACAATGTACATTGAGAAAATGCAATGACTAAATTGGACACAATGTGAAAGTGTAATAAATCTAATGTTTGAGAATGAATAGGCATGAATGAGAAAGATGAAGGAGTGAAAAGAAAAAGAGTGATGAATTAGTAACCTCAAAAAATAAACATCATGGTTAATAGAAACAATGTAAAATGTGAAGATAAGAAGATACATACAAAACATGTATAGAAAGATAAATATAAGAATTCTATAAAATTAAAATTTCATGGGATTAAATAAACTGTGAATCGCATGTAAAAGTGCAAAACTGCAATTTAACTAAAAAGGAGATATGAAAATGGAATCCTAAATTGGGAATCTTTTTTTTTTTTTACCATTCTGTTACACTGATTCACAGTTCCCTAATTTACTCAGCTCCCTTTTGATTTTCATTTTCTTCACGTACAATTTTTCTACATCATATGATACCCGATTTAGGATTCCATTTTCGTCCCTTTAAATATAATCAAACTCTGCTGGGAAATGATTGCATTTTTCCTGCTTTCTGTACTGTGCAGCCACTCCCGTTTGTACTAATACATGTTGCAATCTATCATTAAAATATGTTTATAATATAGATAACAAATATATTTGCATCTATAATGAATAATATACTGTAACAGCAGAAGTGCATAGTACCAGGAGCCTGGGATGCATTGTGACTCCTGATTGAGCAAGGACACTACAATATTCAGTATTATTAGAGCGTGTGCAGACAAAGTACTTATGCCAGTCTGTTTGGGAACAGTGCACAAGTGGCACCATTAATCGTAAAGCATTTCTAGGCACATTATCGGAAAGTGAAGAGACTGCTAATGGAAATTCTATTCTATTGCCATCTCCCTGTTTCTATTTGGGCTTGTGACTACACTTTACATCACTTTCAGGAGCTGTTCGCAAACTCTGTTGGCCTCATTGATTAAAGTCCGAATAGTCACATATAACTTTGAATTCACATCTATTTGCCAATTCCCCATGTTTGCTTATTGAGCAAACTCTGCAATGTGGCGGATACACAACCAGTTTGGGTGACTACGATAGTCTCGATCTTACGGAGCACTTTGCGTCACTTTGTGTGCACAGGTATTTCTACTATTGACTAGGTGGAGGAGTGTGTTGATGGAACAAATGGGACTAGGTGAATTGCTCAGACTGGTGAATTGGGGAGCTGATGGCAAGGCTCTGCATTCTACTTCTATTCCACTACACCACACAACACATCGCCACTGTCCACTTGTTCAACAAGCCTAGTTGCCGCTTAGTCAACAATGAGAAGTGAATTTGCGACTTTTTTGGCAATGTGTCTCGAATTGTAGTGAGTGTGAGGAGACACAGGATAGAAAAGAGTCTTCAAAATGTTATTTTCTTACAATTCGCTAAAAGTACAATGTAATCTGAAGCAGAAAAACTCACCTCTGTTTTTCAGTCAATAAACAAAACTAGCTCACAATGAACATTTGTAAGAAGTCAACAAGAGCTGGATAAACTGCACTAACTGTTCCCTGTCATTATTTAAATAAAACATTATTTTATACTGAGGCACAAACAGGCAGACAATATCCTTTTCTAATATCATGTCACCCAGTAAGCGATCAAGGACTTACAGTAGTGCTGCACAGATTTTATATCCTATGTACAAGTAAGAATACCTACACATTGCTGTAATATAGTTAGATAAGCTCAGTGTGAGTCAAACAGAAAACAACAAGTTCATAGACTTGTATTCATTAGAAATGAAAGCGTTTTCACTCACAAAACCAAAATCAAAAACCTTGACCTACAGAGATTCTCTTTACATGACGTGTTCCACTCTAGGGGTACACATAAGAAGTATATAGTGTAATATGTGCCAGGCTTAAAGTATAAAATTTACACATTCACATGTGGTTCCTAATAAAATGAATGTGTTTGCCAAGTATATCATTGTGCAAAGCCCTCCAGCCTCAATTAAATTGTGCACTAGATGTAAGCTATACATTTCTAATAACGTTATTATGTATACAAGGTTATTTTATTGTATTATTATATTTTTTTACATTTGTTAATATAAATGTTAAAGTCCTTTGCACCTGGCAGGTTTTAAGTACTATGCATACTTAATTTATAAGTGGCAAATGTTTATATACTATATATATATACGTATATATATATATATAGTATAGCACCCTTACAGATTAGCTGATAAATGGTGAATAATAATAATAATGATAATAATAATAAAACCTTGATATGAATAGATGGTATAAACAACGAACCAAGTCCAAAATTCAGTCCAATTTGTAAAACCAGCTCAAAAACAAATAGTCCAAAACCTTTTGTGAAAGTCCTGCATGCAATCCACTGGGATAATCCGCCCTTTTATCCCTTCATCGAGGAACAATGCAAATGGTAGTCCGTTTCGGGAGCAGGTGTGTGGATGCACTAGTGAAAAGTTTAGATATAAAATACAGGTATCCCCCCTAGTGTGATACCATTTAAATGATGACACTGGACAATGACAAATTGTGCTCAAAGCTCAGGTGTTTCCATATAATAACAATTACCAGTGCTTTGTGACATGGTTTTTAAGTGCCTATGACACAACACTTATAGCCTCTAAATGTGGAGACAAAAATGTGTGTAACACTGTATTGTGTTAAATTGTTGCTATTTTCAAAAGTGCTGGGGTGTACATACAGTGGGGAAAAAAGTATTTAGTCAGTCACCAATAGTGCAAGTTCCACCACTTAAAAAGATGAGAGAGGCCTGTAATTGACACCATATGTAGACCTCAACTATGGGAGACAAACTGAGAAAACAAATCCAGAAAATCACAATGTCTGATTTTGTAAGAATAAATAAAATTATACATATATACATACTGTACATACAGGTATAGTAATGTGCACCATCACCAAATTACATTGAGAGGTAGTTATCAAGGTACACTTTTTTCACTGCACTACTTACCACTGACTGTCTTTTCATCCAGGGCAATTTCAAGCCCCTAACATTGCCTGTTACAATCCATATGTGGTAGACATGAGGTCCTAAAATTGCCTTCTACCACCTCAGTCACACACTGCATGCATCACAAACTTACAAGTCTCGCAGGTGGACAAGCAGACAGATGGTAGGAGAGAGTGAGCATACAGGTGACGGGGAGGGGAGCGATTAGTGCTCTCTGCATCACAGCACCTAATGCCCTGCCCTAACTGTCCCTAGAAACATTCTGTTTCACATCCTGTTTTAGTTACTGTCGATGTTTCACCCCTGAACACTTTAAATAAAGGGGCCAAAGGCAAATACGCTGACAAAATGAAAAATGAAATAATACGGGGGCTGCAACATTCAGTAATTAATGATAGTGAGACCAAAAAGGAACTACTGATTCCAACATCCCATTATTGCATCTTAATAAACACTGTCCAAGATATCAGTACTCTACAATTCTGCCATTTACAAACTGATGTGCCACAAGGAATCAGCTAACTGTATTTACTCAATAAAATGATAATTATCTTTCGTATATAAACCCTTGACCAGTTTACATTCTGATTTAACAGGCAAAATGCGTGTTGTTATTACTGTTCATTATATATATATATATATATATATATATTTTTTTTTTTTTTTTGGTTGTTGTTTTTTACTAGAACTTGCAAGAAGTAAAAATGACCTCATCTCAAAGGCAAGGCTGAAAACCCTCAAGATGACCCTTGTAATTGTTGTCTCCTTTATGGTCTGCTGGGCTCCATATTACCTCTTGGGACTGTGGTACTGGTTTCAGCCTGAAATGATACACAAAACCCCTGAGTATATCCAGCACAGTATTTTCCCATTTGGTTTGCTCCACACCTGCACTGATCCACTTGTCTATGGATTGTACACTCCCTCATTCAAAGAGGATATGTGTTCCTGGATCAGAAGAGTAGGCAGTCTGCTGTCCAGAAGAGCAAAAAACAGCAAGCAGATTACAAGTTCTGATCCAAACATCAAAGATCTAACTTGTACTGAAGGACCGGTGTCTAGTGCTATCACATCGCAATCTGTCTTCTGAAAGACTCCCTAATACATACTGGGGCTTATTCTCTAAAGTCCAAATTCGACTGTCAGATTCTCAAACAGCGGATTCCCATAGCAAATCTGTGACTGCGACAATTCTCCCATTGTAAAGTCCCAACTGTGATCATTTTTAAAGTTGCGACAATATTTCCATAGTAATGTCGTGAATGTGACAATATTCTCATAAAGACGTGACTGCGACAATAGCATTCTATTACGCCTGTCTTTAGCTGGTGAACTCACACCTTTACGCGACAATTTGGACTTTAGAGAATAAACCCCACTGTATGTATGCAATGTGTCTATAAGCATTTTCCCCTGTAGAAATGTTCACTGGTAGACAGCCATTGCAAATGATTCTCTCTTCTCCATTCTAGCCTCTGCTGGATTTTTTTTCATTAGGTTTCATTTGTTGTTTGTATACTGTATATTAATTTATATATTGTCTCCTGGTATAACATGTCTCAATAAAATGACAAGAGTACAGTAAAGGAAATATATTATAATACAAGAAAAGAGTGTGTCGAAGGAGCAAATGCAACTAGATCAGCGACCCCCGCCGGGGTCTCTACCCATAGGTTGAGAACCGCTGCGGCACCCGGAAGCGCCCGCAGGACCCTTCTTATAAGGGTTCCTGCGGGGTGACGTAGGCCAAAAACGTTACCACGAGACGCGCGTACGTGATGACGTTTGGCAGAAACGTCATCACACAATGCACGGTGACGTCAGCGCCGGGGGTTGAGGCGAAAAAATGTTAAGAACCGCTGAACTAGATGAACTGCTCTGAATTCACATGTTTGACTTTGCCATTTCAGTGTGGCAAATTGGGGGGGTTGATGGCAGGGCTGCAGTGCTGTGTAAGGTGACTATTAATTCAAAAGTGACAATAGCGTCTGCGACTTAATGACAACATGATTTAGGGGCAAGGTGACATAGAAACTGGGGGTTATTCACTAAGGTGCAAATCTGACAATTGAATTCTCAAACAGCAGATTCCCATAGCAAATCCGTGACAATATCCCCATGGTAAAATCACGAAAAAATTTTTTTAAAGTTAAGATTGTAACAATTTTCCCATAATATAGTCACGACTGAGACAATATTCTCATTATAAAGACGTGACTGCGACAGTAGCAGCCTAATGCGACTGTCTTTATCACAGAATATTCACAGAATACAGTTAGTGGGATATGGTGAGACTGAGATCACTGTCCTTCACTTGTCGAATTCGCCTCACTCTGCAAGACTTCTCATCCTACTTTTATGCTCCTAACTACACTACACTTTGCTTGAGACAGCAATCGTCGCTGTCTGTTCAACAAGTGTATTCTCCGCTTAGTCAATAGTGAGAAGTGAATTTGCCTCTATTTTGGCGATGCAAGTTGAATTGTAGCAAAGTGAATTTGACAGGTGAATTCACCCTTTAGTCACGAAGGCCCTTCAACTATTGAACCACTAAGTGGCAGAGTCACGAAGTAAACAAGGCATAGTGCTCCAAATTCAACTGTTTGACTTTGCCGCACCAGAGTGGCAAATTGGGGGGTTAATGGCAATGGCCGGAGTGGCAAAAGGTGACTATTCATTCAAAAGTAACAATGGCAATTACAACTAAAATAGTCAAGTACTTAACATGAACTAGGGACTAGGTGACATGGAAACAGATGCATTATTCATTTATATATACAGTAGTTAGTGGGATAATGAGAAAATGATGTCACTGGAGGAATTTACCTCACTCCATATGACTTCATATCCTACTTCTATTTGACTGACTTTGACACACTGTGCATGTGACCAGGGCTGGGCCAAGGTTTTTTGTGCCCTAGGCGGAGTAATGAAATTTTGCTACCCTTGATACCCCTGTGCATTTGATGA
>WMED01016958.1:0-13145 GCA_019650415.1 Pipa parva | reverse complement strand
CCCTGATTCATAGTCATTCAGTAGAAGCCCTGATTCATAGTCATTCAGTAGGAGCCCTGAAGTAAAACTGGTGATTGCGATACAGTATGCCTTGTCGAATTTGCTACTTCCTCAGACTTTGACATTTGAGGAATAAGTGAATTACCTATACAAAGTGATGGGAAGAAGCTCTGATAGTCCATGTCCATTGTCCACTGTGATAATTCGCCATATCGCAAAGTTTGCTGAATGTGAGAAGATTGGAAAATGGTGAAAAAATATAAATTTGGATCTTTATTGTTTGAACTTAGACTGCAGTAGCTCTGAGTTTTACCATACAGCGCTAATACAGGCTCATGTTTCTCTTACAGTGTTCCCCTCATCTGCTAATTGGATTGGCTGAGGATTGCGGGAGTTTAAAGAGAACAGCGTATCAAGGTTTAGGGGGGTAATTC
Source organism: Pipa parva (assembly GCA_019650415.1). Lineage (NCBI taxonomy): Eukaryota > Metazoa > Chordata > Amphibia > Anura > Pipidae > Pipa > Pipa parva. Next base: position 12,711 of record WMED01016958.1, on the reverse strand, counting down.
ACGATCCTCCAAAGTGAGGTGCAGAGTGTTAGTCTCACTTTGGTATGACTGATATGCGCTCGCTGATGTCCAGCACGCGGGCATTAAAGGGATTCCAGTCTTGGCGAGAGCATAAGAGTTGCCTCGCCGAGACTGGAATCCCTTTAATGCGCTTGCTTATGCCACGTGCAGGACATCAGCGAGCGCATCTCAGTCATTCCGAAGTGAGGCGAACACTCCGCACCTCACTTCAGAGGATCGTGAATTACCCCCTTAATGATGAAAAAAAAGGAGATGACATAGAATATATAATGAGGCTTTCCCTTAACCCTATCCAAAGGGATTCAGAACCAGTAAAATATAATTTTTTTTTATCAAGCAAAAAAGGTTTCTAAAGACAGCGCACAGTAGGAGTGATTTTCAAGTATTCTCCTCATAATGTTTTTTAACAGATCCATGATGTGAGCGCTAAAGTAATGTCAGTTAGAATAAGCTGCAGGCGAAATACAAAGTGTCAGTAATAATTATTAAAATAATTATTAAAATAATTACATGATTTTTAACAGTTCTGTTTAATTTTTCCTGAAAATTGTAAGTCTTCCTTGTGTATATCCTTAGACCATAGATGACCCCAGGAAGAACAAACTGCAATATTTCTATAAGTAGTTTTTTTCTAAGTAACCAAATATTTATTTATTTTATTTAAGCCATCGGCAACCAGTTTGATCTGTTTTAATTATCTTTAATTTTTTTTTGCATCTGTTGACTAACACGACCGGTCTATCCTAACTTATATATAGGGTTAATCTGGCCTCTATTCACTTAGCCAAAAAAACATCCAGCACTACAGAATACCTTGTGGAGAACATGGGATGAAGTTGTTGCCAACGTGTAAAAGGTTGCAGATTGATTCCACCCCATGGGTTTAGCTTTGGAGGAGGTTTGTCAGGCGCCCAGCGCACTCGCACGTAACTTCCTGCTGGGATTTGTGCATAGGATCTGATGCATTACTTGCATAGACTTTTCTACTAGACCATCTGCAGCTGACAGTTGCTTGGGGAGTTGACATAAACCCCAGGCTCCAAGTCTGCCAATAACTTCAGGTGCACACTGTTGCTGCAGGAGCAGTGGATTGTCTAATTAGCAGCCTTCATAGCTCTGAGACTTCATTGAACATTGGATTAGAGGTCTCCCTTCTTGCATTTCTGATTTCCTGGTTTACAGACTCTTTCTTTTTTTCCTGTACGAGACTTGGGGGGGTTATTGTTCTAAGTGAGAATTCCACTGTTGAAGTCAATTCTTATCTCTTTGTGTGGCTACGCCCTGATTCTCTACCCCTTACTGACTAAACAGAGGATTCCCATAGCAAATTCACAACCATGTCAGTAGCCGTCTATTGTGTAGTGTACGACTGTCGTTAGCTGGCGAATTCACCACATCGCAGAGTTTGCTCATTACCCATATATGGGGAAGTGGCAAATTCACATCTTTATGCGACATTTCAGACTTTAATGAATGACCCCCTTGATCCCTGCCTATTCCCAATCTTTGGCTTGTGATTTGGATTTAGATTATATTCTGCCTTCCCTGATTTTTCTGATTATTAATTTGGACTTTTTTTTTTATTTGCTGCCTTTCCAGACTGCCTGTTTGTTTACGTATGCATGTACAGTTAGTCCTCGGGTTACGATGTTTCGTGGTTACAACGCTTTATACGAAAGTGTTTGGTGTAGGTTTGGTGTAGTTATAGGTGTTAGAATAGGTGTTTCGATAGGTTGTGTATGCAGTACAGTACTGTTATTATGGTACAGTACTGTATATGAATGTATGGTCCGATTTACGTCGAAATTCGGTAAGAACGGGTCAACATTGTAAGTCGAGGACTACCTGTATGTATAATTTTATTTACAAAGCGTCACAACTGTATGCAGCGCTGTACAATTCAGCAATGCAAATATAATACAGACATGGTGTAGCATACTGGGATAGAATGTCACTGATTTTGTGTAAAATGGTGTATTATGAAGTGGTTGTACTGTGTATTATGAAGTGGTTGTACTGTGTATTATATGGTATATTATTCATTGTTCTGGATGATATTGTGTGCAGCATACTGGAGCAGCATAGAGTATAGATAAAGCAGCAGCCAGTTCTGGAAGAGTTAATCCATAAATTTCTCCTGTCTCAGGTGAGCTGAGTTACTAATAAAGGGGCTTTATAGAGAATTTGCCTCTTAGTAAAAGGGTTCACTCTTCCCCAGCTTACTGGAGGGGAGGTTCCACCCAGTGAGACATATTGCTGTGTGTTAAAGGGTTCATGGGGGTAGGACACCTCTAGGTGTGCCCTAGGGCAAGGATGTCCTTCAGAGCTATTGCAATAGCTGTGATACTGAGAGAGTGAAGACATTCCTGGGGTAGACTGCCCTAGGGAGATGTTACGGGAAGAAATCCTGTGGAACAAGACTATCCCTAGCTAAGAGGTAGATGTAGGGGTAGTTATTGTGATAGGGCGCAGTAGTGCCAGTGTAGACGCTAGAAGAACAACAACCCAATGTCATGACAGGAGTAGGTGAAGGGAAAGTGCCAAAAAGTGAGTTGGACATCCTGTTCTCGGTTAAGGTCCTGAGGTCCAAGGGTCCAATGATGTGCTGCTGTGATTATGTGGAGAGAGACAAAGGCTGCTGCTGGATAAAGACTGCTTTTTCCAGTATCAGACGCTGCTAAGAGGTGACCAGAGCATTGGTTGGGAGTAAAACAACTGTTTATTTTGTTCTGAATTTTTCTCAATATTAAGGAGGTTATTCATCATAGTCTAAATTCACTTTGCATAGTGTCTCCAACTCTCCGTGTCTGTTCACGTCAATACGATTAGGAAGTCGCGAATTCACTTCCTCTTATTCATGTTTAATAGTAGATTAATTTAGTCACAGTCGACATTGTTACTTTCGAATAAATAGTTGCCTTATACAACACTGGAGCCCTGTCATCAACCCTTCAATTCACCACTCTGATCTGGAGAAGACAAACAGGTGAATTCAGAGCAGTACTCCCTGCAGAATCCGCCCCTTATTACCGACTCCGTCGCATGCTGAATAGCCGAATTATCTATGCACGCGCACGCAAATTGATGCGAAAAGCTCCATAAGTCAGCGACTGGAGTAAGCATCAGAATTGGTCGCAAATTCATCACATTGTAAAGATTGTTGAATAAGCGGAGTTGGAGAAGTCGCGAATGGACGTGAATACGGACATTTATGCGCCAGTTCAGACTTTGATGAATAACCCCCTAAATGTTATGTGAATTGTGCTTAAAGGAAAACTGCTACTAACTGACTGCTTGAGTGTTTAAGGGGAAGTTGCTGTTATACTTAGGGGTTTCACTGGCTAAAACATGCTACCTGCTCCCCAGTCATTTGACTAGTTGCCCACAGTGGGAAAAGGAGCATTGTACAATACAAGTATAATATCACAAGGATAGTTCACTTTAAGTGCCAGGTTGTGGTTGACACAAGAGGTTGGAGGTCCCTGCCCCATACAGCTTACTATCTCAGTGGGAGGAAGACTTACATACACAGACAGAAGGACAATAAGAGCTGTACAATGTGTTGAGACATACCGATAGATCAATAAATACAAATAAATATGCCAATAAATACAGATATTAAGCATGAATAACTAAAGATAAAATAAAATATATACATAAAAATCAGTGCTAGTGCTCCAAAAAATAGTGCTTCAGTTTGGCCTTAAAGTGCAGAGAGAATGTTCCTGGTGAAGATAAAGGGGTATAGAATTCCAGATGTGGGGGGTAGAAAGAAGCTGGTTGCTTTGAGAGGAGTATAGTTGATGTCAAAGAATGTATGGGAATATGAGTGAGGAAATGTAGGGAGAGGCAACAGAGTGAAGTGCCTTAAATGTCAAAAGAAGAACATTGTAAATGATTAGTTTACTTACGGGGAGCCAGAGAGCAGAGAGTGATTGTGAGATGGGCTGTCCCCTCTGCGGAGAGAGAATTCTGGCAGCAGAGTTTAGAATAGACTGGAGCGGGGAGAGGTAGGAAACTGGAAGAACAGATAGAAGAACATTGCAGTAGTCCAGGTGGGATAGGACTAGGGCATGCATGAGGGTGTCAGCTGTGGAGCAAGAGAGAAAGGGTCAGATCTTGGCAATGTTGCATTAGTTCCTCAGCAGACTGTACCTGAATCCTGACACATTTAAAGAAAGCTTTGAGTAAAAGAATCTTGTAGGATGGGGACAATTAGTGACAGTCTTGTGAGCAGCACACACTGCTCTAAGGAGATAAGAGAGCTGTTGTTTAGGCCCACCTTGAGGCTATAGGGATTTGGGTAATCTGAATCTGCAAAGTGTTATGGAAAATAGCTTGAAAAACTCCTCATGGTTTGATGCTGGTCTTCACTATTAACTCTGTTAAGGTGTTTGGCCTTTGATCCAATAGGGTCTTCAGGTTATGGCCCTTGAGAGTCATCCTCAGGGGAACAATAATAACAGCTGGGATCAGAATCAAAGCAGTGGTCAAAGCAGGCAGGATGCAAGTGTAGTCAAGGAAACAGGCCAATGATCAGTAATCAAGAAAGTCAGAATACAGAGCATACCCACAGACAAGCAACTGTACTTTGTTTATACACAGACATCTGTAGGGATTAGCTGGTAGACATCTTCCACAATGGTGTAATCTGGTTTCAGAGGATTCAAGATATCTATGCATGGCGTGAAAGAAGGACAAGGCATAAACAGATTCAGGAGCCTAAAATCCAGGAAGGTAAGGCATACCACCATTGGCTGAATGATAAGTCTACTGACTACTCCCAGGGAGTCCATGGTTTGCATCTCTAGGACAGGGTGACTAGTGCATTATACAGAGAAAGAAAATGTGCCCTTTGTAATGATCCATGTACATTGTCCTTAACTGCAGAATGAGAGTCCACTTAAAGGAGACTCGGCTGATGTGTTACCTGGATAAACCAGAGGAACAAGTTTTCCATCGTTCCCAATATTTTTCCAGACTGTGAGTCTATCAGGTTGAAACTGTAATTGAACTGGTGGGTATACCGGAAGTCTATGCCTTATATAAAATAATATGATACACAAGCTACTAATCTACTCACTGGTTGTATGGCATGAGTAATTAGCAATCTTTATGTAGCTTTGTATTAGTGATGCTGTTCCCCCATAAACTGCACAGTTTTGCTTTACCATTGTAATGTACATTATGGAGATGTTGTGACTTAAATAAAAGGAAACATTGTATAATCAAAGTAATATTGCTACGTTAAATCATTTAATTATTGAATAAGAATGAGAATCCGTGATGGTGGAAGGGAGTGCATGACTCTTTGGGCAAAATTGAATAAAATTGAAAATATTGATATCGCTATATCGATATTACCGTTATCGAACGATTTTTAACGATATTGCGATATCGATATTTTCAATTTTATTCAATTTCGTCCATTTGAGTGAAGCAGGACCACGATCTATCACAATGTATATTGTAGATAGTCCTGTGCTTCCTGTACAGTTTGCTCATCTGCACTGTAGTAAAATAATCCATTTAATTAGGATTTAAAAAGAACCTGTGCTATAAATATATATTAAAATGCAGCTGTCATCTTCCATAGTGTATTTTAATTAGCCATAACTAGAAAATGGAATATATACACAAATGACAAATTCTAGATAAAAAAAAAACCTTTTTTCTGCTTTTGGCAACCAATGTAGAAAATGTCACATTCCATTTCTGTTTAATTTTCCATTCAGATGATTCGTGAGCCTGTGTTCCAGGATAAACTCAGCCCCTCAGGTATCTTCACTCAAGTAAAGAAGAAAAAGAATCAATGACAGTAGCAAGTCCAAAGCTGTTGGTAGAATAAAGAAATTAAATTTGAACAAACGTAGAAACGGGTAAAATAAAGTATCTAGTTAGTATTCTGTTCAAAGAGGAAATCTTTACGAAAAAAGCCGGAGACAAATATAGTCCGCAATGCAAAAATGAAGCCAAATTGCTTTTAGAAATAGCGAAAATCCTTTGAAAAACGTGCTTTTGATTTATTCCGAATAACAGTGGGATGAGACAGGCTTAATGGCTTATTCAAGAAAGTCCGAAGAATTGCGTAAATATCAGAATTCACATTCATTCTCTATTTCCCGATCTGTGCTTATTCCGCAAACTCTGCGATGTGGCGAATTTAAAACAGTCATGGACACAGAGAGCTCTTCGCACCTTTTTGTGGACATGCGCAAAGGTAATTCGCCTATTCATTACCTGTTGTAGTCTATCGCAGTAGTGAATTCAGCATAGGGTACTTTGTAAAATTTGCCAGGTTTACTACGCTAGATTAAAGTGGCAAATTAGGGGGCTGTTGGTAGGGTTCCTACTTTTCGACTGACTATGCCACACTACGCGCACAGCTACTGATGCTGTTGCTTCTTCGCTATGGGAACCCTCAGTTTAGTGAGTAGTGAATTGTGAATATGACTATTGTATTAATCTCAGAAAAGCTCATTTTTCGCTTTTCCCAGTTTAATAATCGGGCAAACACCCGGAAGTTTCTCACGGTAAGTATCGCGAGACTTGTTTTGATCAATACTTATATTAGTGTAGTATAGCTACACTTCCATGATAATATTCAGTGGTAAAAGTTTCTCTCAGCAACTATTGATCAAAACAAATCTTGCGATACTTACCGGGAGAAACTTCCGGGCATTCGCCTGATTAAACTTAGAAAAGCCAAAACTGGCTTTTCCGAGTTTAATAAATTGCGCCCAAGGCTTGGAGTGTACCAACCCAAATTGACGAGACTTCACCTCGACAGTCAAATTCTCAATTTGATAAATAAACCCCATAATGAGCTAGATGAGCAACAGCAAGCTTTCTAAAAGACTTGGATTATTCAAGTAGTATGATGGGAATTTGATTCCAGAAGCAGTTTAGATACAGCCTTGTAGATATACACAGAGGGTAAGTTTTAAAGTCTTCACTTTCTGTTAATCTTATACAAGTCACACTAATTCTTGGGTGCCAGCTACCCCTTTTTTGAACAGAGCACATTTGGTCTTCTAGATATCCCTGAATGATAGATGTCTATATTTGTGTTGCTATGAGGTTCCTTGATTACTCTTAGCTGCCTAAAATAACCTAAAACCCATGAGATTTACCACAGGCTAGCACCAAATCAACACGTGATTCAGGAAAGAGCGAAGTTACTTTGCGATGCTTCTCATCAGTTCACCAAGACGGGTATGCGCTCCCTGGTCTCCTGCAAGCGGAGATCAACGAATGCTTTAAAGGTACTTCAGCTCACCTTGCGACCACTCGAGTCACCTTGAAGAGCGGAACTACCTTTAAAGCGTTCACTGATCTCCGCTTGCAGGAGACCAGGGAGCGTGTACCCGTCTCAGCAAACTGATGAGAAGCATCGCAAGGTAACTTTGCTCTTTCCTGAATTACCCACTAAGTGTTAACTCAGGGCCTTGCACAAAGTAAGTTACTAAACTTGTGTAATAGTATTCTGGCAGCGATGAGCTATCTTGCATACATTCACAATTATTTTATCCAACGAGCACCCCAAAGTTGGGCCAACAATTCTGGAGACACCTAACTACTTACTTTTTGGCTACATGAGTGAAGAATGTGTGCCTGCCACCTTGGGCATCCACAGAATTAAACCCCCTGCCCCCCACTAGGTCTCTGCTATCCCACATGAGAACTTACCATGGCTTTCCTCTCTTCAGCCCATTAAGGATGCAAAAGTCCCGTATCCTAAACAGGGACCTTTATGAAACCTGACCAAACTTGGTATACCAAATATAACCTGCTCTTCAGGGAAACCATAGCAATACATTTAAACTGGAGGGCAACACAAAAACTTTATTAATAAAAGCAGAACTTCCAGTTTCATAGGATTAAAAAAAAAAAAATATAATATCTTTCTGCTAAAATCCAGTCAATAAAAACAAAACTTAGAAAATTGATGTAATCTTCCTCATCCTGTAGACATTTTTAGTTCAGAATTATTTCCATTGCAACTGGTCTCCAAGGGCATGTTCAACAGATAATGGGAAACAACAGCCTTCAGGAAAGTTATCCCAGAACTAACAACAACAAAAAAAATCTACCTGCTCCCTGTGACAAGCTTCGGAGACGATTAACCGCATTAAACTGATAACGTTTAGCGCTTCTAAATCAGCGGGTGATTGTCTCCAAAGACAAAGACAATTACAAAGGACTGTTGAGAGACCTTTATTACACATTAAGAAGAACAGCATAACATGCCCACTTCCCAAACAGTTCTGCAAACAAGAGAGCAGATGGCATCATGCAGTAATTGGAAAAGACTTCTGCTGTTTACTGACTGACGGATATAAACATGGCACACTGAGTGAATAAACCTCACATTGAGAGAGAATTGGCGGCAAGGCTAGTATAGTAAGATAGATGTGAACTGTGCGCCGTGCATGACAAAAAAACATGTGTTTCTCTTCTCCCTGGTGCAGGAACACTATAATGCAAAGAGATGTGGAGCTAATGCATGCAAAGGCAGTTCTCAAGGTTATGCCTAATTTAAAACATGACTTTCCACAACTGGGTTTAGCGTAGGAAGCGTTTCTTCCTTATGTGGGCCCAGGCAGAATCAGTCCTGAGCTAATGAAAGGAACATTAATTCTATTGTTGAATTATTTAAAGTTGCTTTAGCGACTTGTGACGGAATTTCTCAGCGCGACGTCCGAATTGACATTTCCAGTGTTTTTTTCTTTAGTTACTGCATCCAATTATATCAGAAGGGGGCCACAGAACATATTCTTTTCTGACTGTTGTTATGATCGTTATGTCATTTGAGCCAGTAAAGGTAAAAGGCTACGTGATACATTATGTAATATTTGATCTGGAAAGCTGGAGGGCGGATAGAGGTGAGACGAGGCTTGGTGGGAGAATGCTCCTGTTATTATCTAGTAAGATATATAGTATAATACAGGATATCTCTTAACAGTGCATGTGTAATGCTAGGGAGATACTATGGTCTACACATCTCACAATTCCCAATGGAACTGCTATTATCCCCTTCATTTAATTATACACTTCTTCAGGATATCTTTCTGTAGGTAAATGGGATTCTCACTTAGATGGAGAAGGCACCATCCAAGCAAAGCCCCGGGGATTCCTGGTTAAGCACCACTTATGAAGAAAGGAATTAAATAGTATTATTATGAAACTGCTATGGCTCTGGGGGTTGGAACTCAAGGGCCTTATTGTCTAAATGCCGAATAGTCATGTAAAGCTCTGAATTGGTATCCGTTCGCCACTTCCCCATGTTCGCTTACTGAGCAAACTCTGCGATGTGGCCGTACACGACCAATTCATGCGACTATCACAGTTACCATCTTACGGAGCTCTTTGCATCACTTTATCTTTTCTTTTTTTTTCTGACCTTACCAAGGGGGGTTATTCACTAAGGTGCGAATTCGACTATAAAATTCTCAAACAGCGGATTCCCATGGCAAATCCGCGACAAGTTAAGATTGCGACAATTTTTCCATAATAAAAGTCACTACTGCGACAATATTATCATTATAAAGACACGACTGCGACAGTTTCAGCCTATTGCGACTGTCTTTATCTGGCGAATTCACACCTATACGCAACAATTCAGACTTTAGTGAATAAACCTCCCCCCAAACCTTTTTCGATTTTCCTTACCAGCTGAAAATCCTCTTTTCCCAAATAAGTGAATTATTGCTACCAGTGAAGGGTCTACCAGGTCCTATCTTCACTACGTGATTCAGCTATTAAAGGTAATACATGACTGCAATTACTATTGATTGATTAAATACTGATCTTACCACAGAAGGTCCTCCAATCCCTCCATGACATTTCAGAGCAGTATTCTGGTGACTTTACTCAGTATAATAATTAGTAAATCGGTAAGTTTTTTTTTAAAGTTTATTTTAAAGTGATTTTACTGTTGCTTTAAGTAGGAAGACGCCAAAATATTACATTTGCCTTAGGTCCTGCATTTTGATGAAACATTCCTGGTGCCCACTTTTACCAATTAGAACTAACAGGCAGATAGAATAAGTAGTGGACAAATGTTATATCGAACACTTCTAGAAAAACAAAATGCTGAAATATTATATATATATATATACTGTATATATATATATATATATATATATATATATATATATGAACAGAACTTTAGGTAGGTGGGCCCTGGTGCACAATCTGCACTGGCTCTCGTCTGCTGTACCAGTGTGCAATCAAAACCAGGACCCCCCTCTCCCCACGGCACACTACAGGGGTTGCAGCGGTTGGGACCCCTGTAGGTGCACCACTAGTTACTAGACCTCTGCCACCAATTTCCCCCATTGTTGAATTCCCCAGTTTGTAAGACACTTCCTGTAAGACTTAGACATCAGTAGCAGACTTGCTTCATATTTTACTTATTTTCAACTTCTGTAACTAGGTGAGTTATTCCTTACCTATAAGTGAATGTCTGAGTTATAGATGTTCCAACCGTTCAGCATTACATGCTCACATGGCTTGTCTACATTTGGTACATAGCATTGCTAAGTCTGACAATTACCGAGATTCATTACTTCATACTCACCTGGAAAATCACAAGCTTGTCCATCGCCTCCCCTTCCTCTACACCCGATGTTTTTAAACAACTGAAAAGAGATGAAGGTAGATTTATCACATTCCAGAAGCCAAGCTAAGATTTATTAAAATAGAATCTCAGCTCTCTCCAGCTTCGAGTTTAACAAATCACAACTAGATGCTTTCTTGGCAATGCGATATATATATATATGCCCGGTTTTTCTGGCATCCTTTAAATGCTCAGAAAAATCATTCCTTTGTACGTAGGTGTATTAAGTCCTATACACTTTTAAAATAATTTTTCTAGAAGGCAGAAATTGTAATAATAGTGTTTTTTTAACCATCCGACTGGTGCTGTTGGTTAGCGTTGTATGAAGGAAAATATAGGGAGAAAAACTGAATGATTATAAAGGAATTCATTTTTATCATCCAGTAGTAGTGAAATGCCCTTGTTTCTTGTTACTGTTAATTTAGTGAAAGTCGGGGACAGAGAATTTCAACCAATCAGTAAGATTGTGGAAGTAATGGAAATAGGAGGATGAAAATTCAAGATGGAGGAGTCAGAGATGAAATAATAATATTTTGACATTATTAATAATAATGTAAATAAGTGGTAGGTGTAGTTTGTTTGCCAATGAGGAAAGATTAAGGGGGTCTGAGGGTGTAGTGTTTGAGTGGAGATATTTTGCTCCAATCATTATTACCTATTAATGGAGGTGAGTTCAGATTTCATCAATCGCCCCAGGCTAGAGCCTAATTTAAAAGGCGGCTGTGGGAGCCCAGTTGGATGGTGGGAAGTTGGAAGCTGAGAAATGCAACTTGGAATTGTGAAAAGCCATTGTGAGAAAACACGGATCTTTGGAAAGTTCCTACCCCGGGAAAGTGGTTCTGCTAAAAAAGTGAAACCCAAAGAGCTACCCCAGGAAAAGGGAAGGTTTTCTTTGTTAACTAAGCAGAGCTGTGGATGGTGCAGTGTAAACAACAACAGGGATATTGTTTGGCTGAATCACCTTATGTCAATGGACTCCAATGCCAGATGTCGGGCCTCATTGTCAAAGTCCAAATAGTCACATCTATTCACCACTTATCCATGTTCAATTATTGAATAAACATTGGGAAGTGGCGAATACGTGACCAATTTGGGCCTTAATGATAGTTGCGATCTTACAGAGCTCCTCTCATCTCTTTGCATGCGCAGGAACAGTTACTTTGACTATTGACTAAGCGGAGGAGCGTGTCGAAGGTGTGAATGTGACTACATGAACTGCTCCGAATTCACCTGTTTGACTTTACCATTTCAGGGCGCCAGTGTTGCGTAAGGCGACTATTTAATCAAATATGACAATGACGACTGTGACTAAGTGACAACATGAGCTAGGGACAAGGTGACATAGAAATAGAATATTCACAGAATATAGTTAGTGGGATATTGTGACACTGACATCACTGCCCTTCACTTGTCTAATTCCCCTCACTCCACATGACTTCTCATCCTACTTCTATCCACCTGACGACACCCCACCACATATCTGACAGCGATCGTCGATATCCACCTGTTTGACAAGTGTATTCTTCACTTAGTAGTGAGAAGTGAATTTGTGACTATTTTGGCGATGTGACTCGAACTATAGCAAAGTGAATTCAACAGGTGAATAGAAGCTGTCTCTTGCGTAGTATGGCACAGTCAATCAAACACTATTTCTCTTTGCTTAAAATAGTAAATGCCTCTAAAAACACAGAATTCCAACCTCTCTTGCCTTCCCTAAGCACTATTGCTTGAGACTTGGGAAAGGTAGGACGGACCTCTTAAAAGTTTGTCTCTTTAAACCAGCCGGTTCTCAAGTAGTGTTGACAGCCGGCAATGGAGGAGGGTCTCCCCAGCACTGATTAAGCTTCCTGTGAGTGACAGGAAGCTTAATCAGTGCTGGGGAGAGGAATCGCTATAGCACAGACAGCCGGAAACTTTGCCGGCTGTCTGTGCTATAGCGCTGGGCTGAATGCTATAGTGATTCCTCTCCCCAGCACTGATTAGTGCTGGGGAGAGGAATCACTATAGGTGGCTGTCTGTGCTGTAGTGCTCAACTCAGTGCTACAGCACAGACAGCCAGCAACAGAGGA
>WMED01016957.1:0-13146 GCA_019650415.1 Pipa parva | reverse complement strand
TTTTTTAATTATTTAAAATGATATTGACTGTTTGCTTTTTTGTGTTTTTAGCTCTGTGCACTTATAGAAAGTATTGGTGATGGCATATAATGCACAGTAGCACTAAAATTTACATGTAACTTCCTGTAATATATGACCTCATAAATGGCAAGTTCTGACATCAGAACTGTTTCTAGCAACTTTCACCCTGATTTCCTGTTTAAAAACAATATTTTGAAACATGTTATAGCCTCAAGAAGGTTATCCATTAAGGATGGAATTCGACTGTCAAATTCTCAAACAGCAGATTCCCATTTCAAATCCGCAACTGCAACAATTTCCCCATTGTAAAGTCACAACCGTGACAGTTTTTAAAGTTGCAACTGGAACAGTTTTCCATGGTAAAGTCGCGACTGCGATAGCATTCTCATTATAAAGATGTGACTGTAACAGTAGCAGTCTATTGCGACTGTCTTTTTATATGGCGAATTCACACCTATATGCAACAATTTGGACTTTAGTGAATATCCCCCTCAAGATTTTCTACTTCTAAATGCCTCTGCATCCATTCAGCTGCCTCTGCGCCCCTCCAGTGACTAAATACTTGATAGGGCATCATGAGATTTATAGTCAGGCATGTTTTAAAACATTATTACATTGGCAGGAAAGAATTTTTCAGTGTTAAAATAACAAAGGAAGTTAACTAAATACTTGCAAAATGGGAAATGTACCATTAAATCCTTTTTAAAACTTGGTAACACTGAGGTGCATATTTGTAATTGAAATAAAAGTATAAATAAGCCCATACTGGTTCTTCTGCCTGCCATTAATACACTTTTGGAATTATCCCTTATATTGGTGGAACACTTCTTAATTTTGTATTTTTCTTTTTGTTTTGTTTTTAACCTTTTCTTTTTCTTTCTAGGTAAAAGCCAATGATTCTGACCAAGGAGCCAATGCAGAGATTGATTATTCCTTCCACCAAGCCTCTGATACTGTACGGCGACTGCTACATTTAGACAGATCAACTGGCCTGATTACAGTCCAAGGTCCCATTGATCGAGAAGATGTGGGCACTTTACGATTTTCTGTGAATGCCAAGGATAAAGGATCCAGTCCAAAAACAGCCCGTACCCAAGTTACCATTACAATACGGGACACAAATGACAACAAACCAGTGATTGAGATTAGAGGTTTTGGCCTAGTTACACATCATGGTGGTGTAGCAAACATTTCAGAAGATGTTCCTGTGGAGACCCCTGTGGCTTTGGTGCAAGTTTCTGATATAGATGAAGGTGTGAATGCTGCAGTGACATGTGTGGTGGCTGGAGATGTCCCATTTCAACTGAAACAAGTTAGTGATACAGGCAGCGACAGCAAGAAAAAATATTTCCTCCAGACCACCACATCTCTGGACTATGAATCTGTAAAAGAATATACCATTGAAATTGTAGCAGTAGATTCTGGTAACCCTCCCCTTTCCAGCACAAACTCTCTTAAGGTGCAAGTGACAGATGTGAACGACAACGCTCCTGTCTTTAGTCAGAGCCTGATGGAAGTGGTATTTCCAGAAAATAATGATCTTAATGATCTTGTAATGGAAGTAAGTGCAACTGATGCAGACAGTGGCTCAAATTCTCAACTTTCATACTCAATTTTGTCTGATCCATCTGCTAGAGGCATCTTTTCCATCAATCCAGACTCTGGACAGATTCGGGTCAATACGGTGTTGGACCGGGAACAGCGGGAACATTATGACTTTCATGTAGTTGCTGCTGACAAGGGGATACCTAGTCTGAAGGGAACAGCATCTGTTGTTATTACTGTGTTGGACCGTAATGACAATGACCCCAAGTTTATGCTAAATGGCTACAACTTCTCTGTAATGGAAAATATGCCACGTCTAAGCCCTGTAGGTATGGTGACAGTCAATGATTTTGATAAGGGAGAAAATGCTCGTATACAGCTTTCTGTGGAACCAGATAGTGGAGAGTTCCTCATACAGAACGGGACAGGCACTATCCTCTCCAGCATCTCCTTTGACCGGGAGCACCAAAGTACCTATACCTTCCGATTAAAGGCGGTGGACGGAGGGGACCCGCCCCGTTCCTCCTATGTTGGGGTGACCATAAATGTCCTTGATGAAAATGATAATGCCCCAGTAATTGTTGTTCCATCTAACATTTCCTTCAAATATCTCACTCCTCAAACAAATCCAGGTACACCGGTCAATTGGGTGCGAGCAGAGGACATGGATACTGGTGCAAATGCAGAACTCGTTTACAGCATTGCTAGTGGCAATCCCCATGAGCTTTTTCAGATCTCCCCCAAAAATGGAGAAGTAACACTGGAAAAAACAATAATACGAAAGCATTATGGCCTTCACAGACTAGTAGTAAGAGTAAATGATCAAGGGAAACCTTCCAGGCATGGCACAGCCTTAGTTCACTTCTATATCAATGATACCTTATCTAATCAGACATTTGTGGAGACTTTACTAGGCCACAGTCAGGACACCCCATTAGATATTGATATAGCTGGGGACCCAGAGTATGAAAGAAGTAAACAACGGAGCAACATCATTTATGGTGTAATTGCTGGCATTGTGGCAGTCATTTTAGTCATTGTGGTGGTGGTTGTGGCACGCTACTGCAGGCAGAAAGAGGCAAAAAGTGGCTATCAAGCTGGGAAAAAGGAAACAAAAGACTTGTATGCTCCAAAACAGGGTAATAAAAACAACAAAAACAAAATTAAAGCCAAGAAGAATAAGTCCCCAAAACCACCCAAGCCAGTGGAGGAGGATGAGGAAACTGGATTGCAGAAGTCCCTCAAATTCAATCTGATGAGTGACTCTGTTGGAGACAGCCCACGCATTCACCTTCCCCTAAATTACCCACCAGGTAGTCCAGACCTGGGACGTCACTATCGATCCAACTCCCCTCTACCATCCATTCAGCTCCAGCCTCAGTCTCCATCTGCATCCAAGAAGCACCAGGTGGTGCAGGACCTTCCAGCAGCTAACACTTTTGTTGGAACTGGGGACAACAACTCCACTGGCTCTGATCAGTACTCGGATTACAGCTACCGGACCAACCCTCAGAAATACAACCACAAGCAGGTAGGCGATTGCTTCCTACGTGAGGCCGCCAGGGAAGGCACCTGGGCATGGACTGATGTGTGGTGATTCTCCCCATCTAGCTGAGAGCCAGTGGCTTGGGTGATGTGATTTGGCATAAAAGAAGACATCTTTTCATTACAGAGGTGTTAGAAAGCTAAAGCCAATGTTGCTGTATTAAACCAAAGAGATCAAAAAACTGTAAAAACCAGCAGCACTTGACACAAATTACTTTTGTATTGATTCTTTTATGCCAGTTTATGTCCACTAAATTATTTATGTATTATTAATGCAAGATCAGGATTTCTGTGGTAGTGTTAACTGAATACCATAGCTTTACTATAAACCCAATACCAAAAATATGGTGGGCAGGCTCCCACTGTTTGTATTTGAGAGAGTATGTTTACCCTCACTGGTAATTTAAGGCAGTTTGAAGTAGTTAATTATTGACTTTTTTGTGAATATTGCCTGTTTCTGTTCTCTCCAACCTGGAACTTAAACCTCCTACCTGTTTGTTTTTACAACCACAGAGCGGGATTGACCAAGGCTTATTTATATTTCATTGGAATTAATCCTTATCTTCCGGTCTGGTATTGTGATCACCGCTTCATTTTTGCGGGTCAGTTTAAAAGCCAGTTTAGAGAGGTTACAGAACGGCAAAAATGACAACCAATCACATATCGTGTTAGATTGCTACCATCTATATTTGCAGGTTAAGCCATGGGTAGACATTTGTGAACGCACTTTCCGCAGAGGAAGGAAAAAAATCAATCCGTAATTCATGAACATGGCAAACTTTAAAGGGCCTATTAACCCATAAAACCAATGAGAAGTTGACTTTCATTCGACCTCCCTATACCAGTAAATGCTAAATACTGATTGATTGCTATGGGTTACTAGGCCTCTGCAAACTTTGTCTGAATGGGTATGTCTAAATTGAGAAAGTAAGTTAGAGAAACTCTTAACTCTGAAGCCTTGAGTGGTTGGTAGAGAAGAATGCTTCTCCTTTAGTATGAGTATACTAATTAATCCTGCCCTGGCTATTAATGAATAACAGTAATTGTTTGCATGTATTTTATTCCTCGATAACCATTGCTATTCTTTCTCTCTCTCTCTCTCTCCATCTGAGTCTACTAACCAGCATACATCCTTTTAATAGCGCCAGTTACGCTTTTGTTTCTCACGTCCCGTGTAAATATAGACACTGGCTTTTCATACATTTCGCTCTCTAAATGATCATAAATGCATGATTTAATAATCTGCCAAACCTAGGGAAACCCACTTATAAACGAGATAAGTCTTTTTATCAATCCAGCAAGGAAGCCCATCATAACTTTAGAGCGATGAAAGCAGAGTAACATGCATTAGAGAGAGTTAGCCTATTTCTGCTAGGACCCTAGTCATTGCAGATACGGCCTCAAATCTCACAATCTCCTTTTGTAGATTTCCTATAGTGGTAACAATTTTAGGATCCAGTTGTATCGCACTCAGTAGGGCAGACTGGGTCTTACAAACAACTTAAATTGGGTGATATGTAATGTTTGGATGACTCTGGTCAGTGATTTCACAGAATAACATTGTATCTTTCTGGCAGAAATGTTTGTCCTGACAGGAGTCGCTTATTGGGGAACCCAGCTGTGTACCAATCAGTGAGTGAGTTTGTTAGGAATTTGGTACTATGACCGAAATGTGTTAGGTGAAATGGCACAATAAAACAAAATTTAAATGTCTGTTAAAAGAAATGAAAGGGTCCCTTTTATCATTCAGTATAACGTGAGTGACGTTTTTAGTATTCTGTACGTGAAAGAAAAGCAATTTTGCATTATTTACTTTTTTTGGTTTCATTTCTCAATTATTCCTCTTTTGTAATCTTGAATTCGCATTTGTGGTTGCCGGGGGTTACTGACCAAAGCAGCCAGAAAAAGTATTTAAGCTTGACGAAGCATGATTTTTCATTGTTTATTGTCTTCATTATTTATATTTGTGCTCTGTCACTGTCCCAAGTTGCTCTATTAACAAGACCCTAGCAACCGGAGGACAGATTATATGCCGATGGGAACAACGGAACTAAAACAAAAAAACTAGATAAATAATGACCAATTGCAATTTTATCCACAATGCCCCTTTTAAATTGACATTAAAACCTGTGTTGTGGGAGTTAAGTCAACACAATATATTAAAACTACCATCACATTAGCCAGTGCCTTATGCTGTGATTTACACACATTTCAAAATATTATTAAATGTACTTTCACTGAAACCACCATTGTGCCTTTACCTAATATGTCATTTCATATTGTGATGTTTGCAGAATTCGGGGTTTTTTTCCGGTTTTAAATCCTTGAAAATGATCTATTTTCAAAAATATAGGCTGATATTTTCATTATTTGTGTTGGAAGTGTTAAATATGCTTGTTTTTCAAAAGCACCTTTTTATATATATATATAGAAAAATGAAGGATTTCGTTAAATTCAGTTAAACTGTTTGTTTTGTCTTTTTAACATAAACATTCTAAAATATTTTACTTTTTTTTTTTTTGGATGCCTTTGAAGGGTTTTTTGTTTGTTTTTTTTGTCACAATCTGGTTCACAAAGTATTTTTTAAAGAGAGTAAAATATATATATAATTTTTATTTTTTTATTTTTACACGTTTGGAAAATGCTTTATTGCATAGCTTGGTTTACATTCTCTTCAGAATGGGAAGCTAAGCTATGAATCATGGCGAAAATAGGTAGTAATGCGTTACTGTATGGCTGTGTGTGTGTGTGTGTGTGTGTGTGTGTGTATATATGTGTGTGGCAACAGATATTAATTCCATTAAAGTAAGATGCATTAATGGTGCTGAAATCTCCATGACTCTTACATAGTCATGCTTAAAAAGAACACTGGAATCTGTCAAGGTGAAGCAATATGGCTCTCTCTGATCTTTATTTATAATAAAACAATGTATACAGAATGGTCAAGTTCTTTACACATCATTTCATGTCTTATGAATATATATTTCCCATTCATATCAATGTTGTAGTCCATCTAATATATGGCTACAATAGATCTGCACCTTTAGCCCTATAGAACATTTTCCTTTGGAATTGAAGATATACCTCCTTTAAGCAAACTATAGTGGCAACATATGAGTCTTATACACAAGATACAGAAAGAGATGACCCATCTTTCGAGATGTACACAGTCACGGGCCGAATAAACTTTGTTCGTTAAATGTATTCTCGCCATTCATTGGGACTTCAAATCAATCATTCTGAATGCATTGTCAGAGGCAGTGAATTTTAAAGGAGCAGGTAATTCCAGAAAAAAAGAGAATTGCTATTTGACTTGGCGCAACAACTATTTCTATGCCGTAACTTTTTATTTTTTATTTTTGAAGATTACTTTTTCATTTTATTGCTTTGTGTTCACTCTGTCTGCTATTGGCCATCTTTTATACATTGCATCCATAGGAAGCAAAGGGAGTAGGCAGGGGGAGAACGTCTCTTGTAATACATTGTGACGTTAACTGCATGCCATTTCAGTTGGATTCCTTCTTTATCTGGCAATATGGTTTCTTTAAATAATTTAACCTTCAGCTGCTAGTAAAGTTAGGTGACCTTTTGATTTTTTTCAGCTGTTGAGATACTGCAAGGTGACACTAAAGATTTTTTTTGGGGAGATGGGATTCATTGGGGTGGTGGTGATGTAATGAGACGTTTAGTTTTGGGGCAGCACGAGTGGCAAAAGTTGTCTGCCCTTGTTTGGTGCTGCTCTGTTAATCCAAAGGGGGAATGGAGTAACATGTCTGCATTTCTGTTACTGTTTGGTTGATACAACAATACACAAACATTGATAGGCATGACAGTTTAGATTATACTCCTAGTGGAGAAATGTATAAAACTGCATTTTCATTTTATTCCATCATAAAAGTTGTGTTTTTCTGTTAATTTCATGCCATTTTGTTTGTTTGTTTTTTGCCACTGTACATTGTTATTTAACGTTTGGAATTAATGTAAATAAAGAGTTCTTTTTATGATTTTGTTTAAAAAAAAAAAAAATATATATATATATATATATATATATATATATATATAAAGTTATGCATAGCTTTATTTCACAGTCCAAAGAAAAATGGCGTAGGTGCTTTCTCGGGTGTGTGAACATGATATGAATAATATACTCCCATGGGGATCAGCTAAGTGCCTCTTGTCGATTAGTTCCAGAGTGTTAAGTCCTTAATGTCAGACAGAGGCTATTAAAGTTTGGTTAAGGGCACATACATTTGGAGGTGGCATAATCAATTGTGCAGTCTTTTCCTTTACAGGCTTGCAACATAGTGGATGACTTTGCTTTTACAAATAGAACTTTTTCATTTTCGCCCTTTTGATGCTGGACTTCAAAGTTAGACACATTGGGGGAAAAATGTATCAAGCTGTGTGTTTGTAATAGCAAAAAGACCACCTAACAATAACTATGCATCATTTAAAGTACACCTAATGATAAAAATGATTAGGTATGCTATCTTTTCTCACTTGCCTCTTTAAGGGCTGGGTTCCGACATCCATTAACTTTTCTGTCTTAAAGTGTTCGAAGTAGCATACATTTATGGTCAAAGTAAATTAACTCTGAAGTGCATTTTGCAAGCTTAAGTCACAGTTTAAAATTATTTATATTATATAATCAACAAAAAAGTTGGGCCTGTTTGAACAGCCAGTACACAAGACCATTCAGATGCAAGCAAATGGACCAGGCAGTGTCAATCAACTGTAGGTGCCCTGAACATTCTAATTGGCACAGCTAATAAATAAATGGGAAATAGAAGTGTACAGTAATGCTTTATTAAAAATGCTGTCTAACATATGCAATATTTATCCTTTTTTTTTTTCAGTTACCAACATGGATAGTAAATAATAAACTTATTTCTTGTATACTAGTTCAAAGGTTACTAATGCTGCTTTAAAATACACTATAAGGGACCAGCTGAATAAGTTGTAATAGTCATCTAACATACATTTTCATTCATCAACAGATTGAACATATTGTCTAGAAATGAACGGTTGGCACTTTGCGTAAATGTGAACCCTGCAATCTTCACTCCAAATAAATATTGCAATATTAAGCTTCCTGTGCCACGTTGTTTTATATAAACTATCGATAATGGTAGCATCAAAGATGGTATTAGATGTGCGCCTTTGTTCATTCACAATATCCAGAAAGATACGTTTCAAACTAAAAATGACTTAACGCTTTAAAGGCATAGTAAACTTAAAACTCAAGTTGCCTTGTACAAACATGGCGTTCATTTTATTTACAAATAATGATATAAAGTATTTATATTTACATTCTAACTTGTGATATAATGTCAGTATGTTGAAGTGCAAGCTGAATTTTCCTTTTTTATCAGCTATTTTAGGCCCGAGGCTGGCTGTCTGTTGCCACAAATATTGCGAACAGGTAAAGGTTAAATGGAAACCTTGAAAATACCATTTAGTCCGCAAGTTTGATTTGTTTGGGCGTAGATAGTGTTTCTAGAAAATACTGCCTTGTGATAACTTCCTGCATAATGAAGACATGCTAAATCTAATTGATAAATTCTCATTCATTGTCAGCACCCTTTTTTCTACTCCCAAGATGATAAAATAGTAAAGAATAGTCCTAATTGAGAGACTGCGTTGTAGAAATGAATTAAACCTTGTTAAATGTATGTGTTGAACCTTTTTAAGATGCTGCCTGTGTTTCAAAACCCGCTCCACGTGTTCGCTGTGGAAATCTGGCAACCCAGAGGCTCAGTGTATGTACAGGTGGGATGGGGATAATTCAGAGATGCACTGTATATAGAGTGCAGATGACTAGAACAAGTTTCCTGACAAAAATTAGACCCTCTAGTCATATGAAGCCTGAATTGGTTTTACTAAGGAGATCGTGGTACTATTTAATGTAATGAAAGCCTTTCAGTCTAGCTTACTAAATAGATTGTTTCCATATTTAACTCACTCCTTTCCAGCAGAGGAAGCACAACACACTATGGCTCTTTTTTGCAATGGGTTAAAGGTTAAGTCAGAAACTTGAGAAACCCTTTCTATTCCTAATATACATACCTAATTACCATCGCTATTTTGCTGTATATAATTTCTTTTTCTCTACATACCCTGTGTAGCCCCAGCTATCATTGCATATATAGAAACATCTTATGTTTTAAGACACAAGTAAAGGAAGGTCAAATTGCAAGTTAACTACATAGTGACAACAGTCAGCATTGTAAATATTAAAGGGGAATTATAATCAGATTGCATCTTTACATATGCAGTACTATACCTTAGTGAGAAGCGTTTCTCCCCAGTAATTGTTTCATGTGAAGCTGAATGATTGAGTAGGCAGCATTGATAAACTCCTGCACCAGGAAATGTGTGTGAGACGTGTACTGGCCAGTTTTCAATGAAAGATACCTTCCCCCAGACATTTTTGCCCTACTTGATGCTTGTACACAGGGTTAGCTTATCGTCTGTAATCACCTGCATTTCAGGAATGTAAACAAAGCTTAACCAATAACAGTCACATAGCTTTTTCTTCTTGTGTTTAGCGGTTATATTACACACATTTCCTTGCGTGGGAGTTTATCAGTGCAAGTGAAATAAATCATTCTGCTTCAGGTGAAACAACTACTGGGGAGATACACTTCTTACTAAGGTATAGTACTGCATATGTAAAGATGTAATCTGACTATAGTTCCCCTTTAACAAATATATATATATATATATATATATATATATATATATGCATCATTCTGTATAGTAATAGTTTATGGGCATTCTGTTAGCACCCAGAGCTATACACGTCTACAGAAAGTCAAACTGAATTACAGTTAAAGTAATGGTAATGCTTGTTAACAGAAAGTGTTAAAAAGTGTTCAGAATTTTTTTTTTTTTCTAGAACTAAATCTTTAAAAAATCTCTGTGAATGAAGCAACTGTAAAGCACAACCTTCACTTATCAGAACAGCCTCCCACAAAATGTGACCTTCACAAATTCTTTTGCTATAGTGTATACGCCTCACCTGTATAATGCAGGTGCATGTGCAATGTGGCCTGGCAGACCTCAGCAACTTCTTACACTCTTCATATATAATTCTAGACTACTGGAAATTTTTATCAGGTAAAGTTAGACTTGGCTACAATTCATTATTTATCACACACAAGCTACAATTTATGTCTACATTCTGCAATTCCAATGGTGTGTTGCCATCTGCCTAAATGTCCAGTAAATAGTTGCTGGTATTTGTGATTCCACTGGAACCGAGATTGGTGTTCACCTTTTCAAAACTAGTAAATTGTAACTTTTCTCTTTTAGTAACTTGCTTGTTTTCCTAGAGTCGGGGCATTAAAGCTCCAATCCTCCCCTTTTGGTTTGGTTTTCTTTTAATGCTGGAATATTCTATTTAGATGATGGCAAAGTCTATGAAATGCATTTGATGACTCAATCCATCTTCATTCTTTAAACGCTTAATGAACTTGTCATTGCTACATCATGGGGAAGCAAGTTTTGCCGTCTCCTTGTCATCCTTTCAGGACCAAGCTTAAATCTGTCTCCTTGACCGCATATTTAAGGTATGATTTATAGACACATTTTTATTTCCAGGCTTGGTGAAAATACCTGCCATGCAAATGCTTTTGCAAGGCCCATGTAAATTAATGACGGTCAAATCTGACGAGCTTTGTTCTTAGGTACATGAGCAGCATTTAAAAGTCTCTTACAGACCTGCATAGGATGAAGTGGATGCTGTGCTTGTAATAATTTATCTCCCAGCATCCTCCGGGGCAATGTTTTCATCACTCAGGTTTAGGAAAGGACTAACAGATGGGCAGAACTTCTATACTTGGAAAATGCCAGAATCCCTATACCTTCCCCATGTAGCCTCTGCACCATACCAAACTTCACCCCTTATTGTGACATCAGCATGACATAACGTTAATAGAATTTGTATTTTCTTGTGCAAATATTGACATTTTTGTTTATCCTGTGCTGACAGTTCTCCCTTGTAAAGATCCAGGAATTAAAAAGCAAATTGTGTGCATTATTGGCATCTATAATACAGCAAACTGTAATGAGAAAGTTTAAAAGAATGCTCACCCCTGCAGATTTAGATATAGATATACAACTCTTTTCAGGATATTGACACACAATTACAGGTGGATTTGTGCATGGATAGGTAATTCAGATAGATTCTCTTGTGCCTGTGTGTGGATATGCTGAAAACGTGCTGAGCTAATGCCTCCCAAGCCTAGGTTTGAATACAGGTAGTCCTCAACTTACGTCGTTGATCCGTTCTTACGCGGCGTCGTAAACCGAATTTCGATGTAAGTCGGATCATACATTCATACAGTATGGTTCGACTTACGTCGCAAAACCGTGTAAGTCGGAACAAAGCATGGTTGCATGCAGTTCGACTTACGTCACGAGTCCGTGTAAGTCGGAACATGGCATTGTATAAAGCGTTGTAACCCCGAAACGACGTAACTCGAGACCGTCGTAACCCGAGGACTAACTGTACAGGGAGTTACTTATTGAGCCCTGGTGACTGATGTGTGCTACTGTGTATCCCAGGTCACTCTCTCTGTCCAGTGTGTTAGATAAACTGAGAATTCCGCCTGGTCAAATCTATTGTTCTAGAAGCATAAGGCAAAATGGAGACTAGTTTGTTCCAGATGTGTGCAGTGGGATTTCACATGCAGGTTGAGAGATGGGATTTAATCTGAAAGCAGTTTGAATATTAGGATGTTTCTACGGCAACTAAATAAATATTGATAATAGGATGGGGGTTCTACAGGGTCATGCAAAGCTCTGTAACTACAGCTGTCCAGTATTGAAGGAATGCTAAGTATATCAGTTGCAACACCCCTATCCGAGACTCCTATATTTTGCTACAGTTTAAGTTCTCCAAGAAAGTATTCTATACATTAATACGTATATTCAGCAGCATATTAAGGGGTAGGTCCTATGCTCCTGTAAGCCTTAGTTTCAGTGTGAAAGGAAGGACTCTGGCAGATATTTCCTTATGGATAACTTGTTTGCCCTTATTGTGTTTAGCAGATGAACAGCATTAATGTGTAACCGACTGGGCTTCAACTAATTGGGTATAATGAAATATCCATTTCACCCAGACCTTTTCTCTGCATGTTTGTCTGCTTCTTAGACAACCAGCAACGCCGGTTCCTGAAATTTGATTCATTTTATTTGGCTCATAATTTGAACAATCGAATTGTAGGCATTTGCTCTGGCCGTGTGTATATGTGTTGTGTATATTCCATCTATTCTGCTTTGTTAGTGGGAGAGATGGATTGCTCAGTAATTGACTAACCCTGTGAATCCAGCTCCCATTTTCTTACTTTAAAATATTAAGTATTTTCTATGGCGAGTATTAACATTTATTTCAAGCTAAGTAGGGTTCGTATTGATTTGCATTCCTTCCCATCGCATACCAGACACTTCCACCCCCTCTCCTTCCCCTGGGATAGATAAATAATACCAGAACAAGTGGCTTAAAAAAACCTAAATGCATGGTCATTGACATAGCAATGGTTCCTAATGTGACAGATCTTTGTTTTATAGACTAAACTCTGCCCCATTCTCTCCAAAAGGAAGAATTAAAAGTTTGCTTCCAACACAGAAGCCACAAAGTCGAAGTGGTAGGCTCAGGCTATTAACGGGTGACCCTGATTAACCCTTGCCATGTGTAATGGGGTCACCCATGTAATATTTATAGGTTTATGTAGGAGGGAGTAACTGCATGTTTAAATAGAGCTAAAAGCAAGGCAGTGCATTTAAAACTTGAATACACACACGCTCAGCTATTCCTGCAAGCTTTGCGAGGTATACAGCACCTTCAAAAGCTTTAAACACATTTTTTTTGCACAATAGAATAGTAGTAATTATAGAAGCCACTTTGTAGAGCAGAATTTTATTTATTAATGTTGGCCATAAACCAGTTAGTCAGTGTTAAACTTCTACTTAGAGGGGGGAATTCACTATTGTCCGAAGTAGTGCGAACAGTTCGGGCGACTGCGCCAGTCG
>WMED01016955.1:0-13146 GCA_019650415.1 Pipa parva | reverse complement strand
ATAATATCTTGTGTAGTTGGAATAATATCTTGTGTAGTTAGAATAATATCTTGTGTAGTTAGAATAATAGACTGAACTACCTGAAAGTCAGGCTTTGTAATAATGAGTTGCCTTTAGGTCTGTATTTCTGCAAAAATTGTAGTTCTCTTTCTCTGACCATTTATGTACTCGAGCAAGCAACTGGATCAGTAATTCATTTCAGAGACAATGACAACAGGTAGAATATGGAAAAGTGTAACTACTGCCTAGCAAAGCATTCCTTTCTTTGGATCTGAAATTAAACAGATATAACAGCTTTTTTAATTACTACACCTAGCCAATGTGACTACAAAACTGAACAATTACTTATAAACCAGTCTTGATCATAGGCCTTGCACTGATTATCCTTAGGAGTCAGTGTCCACTAACTGTATGCATGTACAGTGAAGGAAATAATTATTTGATCCCTTGCTGATTTTGTAGGTTTGCCCACTGACAAAGACATGAGCAGTTTATAATTTTAAGGGTAGGTTAATTTTAACATTGAGAGATATAATATCCAAAATAAAATCCAGAAAAACACATTGTATAAATTATATAAATGTATTTGCATTTTGCTAAATAAGTACTTGATCCCTCTGGCAAACAAGACTTAATACTTGGTGGCAAAACTCTTGTTGGCAAGCACAACAGTCAGACGTTTTTGTACTTGATTATGAGGTCAGGAGGAATTTTGGTCCACACTTCTTTGCAGATCATCTCTAAATCATTAAGATTTTGAGGATGTCGCTTGGCAACTTGGAGCTTCAACTCCCTCCATAAGTTTTCTATGGTTTTAAGGTCTGGAGATTGGCTAGGCCACTCCATGACTTTAATGTGCTTCTTTTTGAGCCACTCCTTTGTTGCCGTGGCTGTATGTTTTGGATCATTGTCTTGCTGGAATACCCAGCCACGACCCATTTTTAAAGTCCTGGCGGAGAAAATGATGTTGTCACTCAGAATTTTATGGTACATGTCTTCATCCATTCTCCCATTGATGTGGTGAAGTAGTCCTGTTCTCTAAACAGAGAAACACCCCCAAAACATAATGTTTCCACCTCCATGTTTGACAGTAGGGACGGTGTTCTTTGGGTCAGAGGCAGCATTTCTCTTTCTCCAAACATGGCAAGTTGAGTTAATGCCAAAGAGATAAATGTTTGTCTCATCTGACTACAGAACCTTCACCCAATCAGAAAATTTGGAAGTGGAGAATAGACACAAATTCACAGATCTACACGACTAGGCAGACTTTATTAAATGAGGCCCTAAAAATCAATACAAAAATAGATAAACCAATCACAGTATAAATTAGAGCAACAAGCAGAATGTAAATAAGGATATTTCATAGTCTGAGAATTAGTATCTGTGGAGATTTTGAGGTTTCCAGCAATAAATTTCATCTGAGAATTCCAAAGGGAGTCACTGTTCTAGATCTGGAGCTGTGTCTGGTGGTAGGATGCTCTCATCAGGTTCCATCTTCTTATGGGTAATAACCATTCATTACCTACTGACTGAGAAGAAAGCCTCCTCTTAATCTAACATACCTAACACTCCTGGATTTAGTTACATACTGATATTTCTAGGGAAAATGCGAGATTACTGCAGAGATCCAGAACTAGGGCAGAGAGAGACACAGTAGGAGCCAATCTACCACAGAGAGATACATTTAAGCGGGTTGATGGTATTCTTTGACAAGCAATTCAAATCTCAGTCAGTGGGGTTCTCAAATCATATTTCCAGTGATGTTGGCACTGTTGTACCAAATTCATGTTTGGTTTGTTTTGAGAAGTGTGATACTGAAAGTTATTTTTCCTTCTTCAATATACTTAAGCCAAAAACCCCCTCACACTAAACGTGCTGAGTGATGATATATTTTCTTTACATATCATGTCTAAAAAGGAATTAGAAAGTAGAAAGTATTTGCCCAGTGTCTATATTCAATCAGTTAGAGCAGGGGTCGGCAAAGTTGTTTGAGGAGGGAGCCATTAAACTCCCTCCTCCAGCAGTGAAAACTATCTTGTGAGCCGCTGGAGGAGGGAGGTGTGCCCTCTCCCGACCACATGATCACCGACGACCAATCAGAAGAGCCGTTGTCGGTCATGGGTTGGGCGTGACTTCAGCAGTGCGCTCTGAGCCACAACAAGAGGCTAAAGAGCCTCCAGTGGCTCGCGAGCTGCACTTTCTGACCACTGAGTTAGAAGAACAGTTCCCAATGCTTATGACATCAAGAAACGGGCGAAATTTATTAAACTCGGAAAAGCCATTTCGGCTTTTCTGAGTTTAATCTGGAAAAGGCTTTGAAGTTTCACTCGGTAAGTATCTCAAAATTTGCCTCGATCGATACTTTCCGTGAGAAACTTTTTTTGTATTGAATATATCCATGGAAAGGGTAGCCATACAGTGTAGCTAACTTTCCATGGATATATTCACTGCATATGCACTGCACTTTTCAAAATTGCAACTTTTTTTTTTCAAATTTGCAACTTTGGCAGACTCCACTGCTTGGTCAATTGCCGTAGTACCTGTGCACATGCAAAGTGCTATATAAGATGGCGATTATCATAATCACCTGAATTAGATGTGTTTTTGCCACATCGCAGAATCTGATTAATAAGAGAACATGGGGAAGTGGTGATCAAATTCAGAACTATACCTTACAAACTGGGATTTAGTCAAAAATGGCTCCAAGTATCTAACCATAATGCAATGAGAGTGGCCTTGATTGTGTGAAGTGTTAGTGGATTTACATTGGTTACAGTTGAGGGCGAAATTTATTAAACTTGGAAAAGCCATTTGCACTTTTCCCAGTTTAATAACTCAGGAGAAGGCTTTGAAATTTCTAGCGGTAAGTATCGCTAGATTTGCCTTGATCGACAATTGCCGTGAGAAACTTTTTTTTTAATTAAAATATCCATGGAAATGGTATCCATACAGTATAGCTACCTTTCCATGGATATATTCAATTAAAAAAAAAGTTTCTCACAGGCAAATCTCACGATACTTACTGTGAGAAACTTCAAAGTGTTCTCTTGAATTATTAAACTCGGAAAAGCGAAAACGGCTTTTCCGAGTTTAATAAATTTCGTCTAGATATTACCCTCTTCTCCTATGGAAACAGTGTTTAATAAACTTTGTATTTAAAATCGACTGGTTACACTCTCTTACCTCTAGAGAGCAATCTACCAGTCTCTTTCTCTAAATATGGAATCCATACATTAAATATTTATCACCAACTCCAAAGCCTCAACTCAAAGAATAATTTCAATATACAGCTTGGTATATTGCACAAATTCTTCGAGGTTTAGATCCTGTAACTTAAATAAGCCCTTTTGGAAACAAACTGCAATAATTTACTTAATAACTGCAATCATTTTCAAACTATATCACAGACATGTACCTTGATATCCTCAACTGATATATTGCTAAATTTAAAGGAACAGTTCAGCCCAATCAATAAAAAGTAATGTGTATTGTAAATGCATAATAATTTTTTTTATAATATACTTAGTCAGTCTTCTATGTGAGCAAAGGAATTAATTGTTCCATCTGTGTAGCAGTACGCAGCTCCTTCTGTGTTTTCTTCCTAGTTGGATGGATGTAGCATTCTTATGCCACTGACATAACAGTGTCTCAGGAAGGTCAAGATTAATAGTTAATGAATTACCATGGGCAGTTACAATACTTACAGCTAATGGTGTACACTGTCAGTAGTAATAGCGCGCTGATACTGGGCATGAGAGAGAGACCAAATCCATATAAAATTAAAGTCAATATTTCAGCCCTTTCTTTAACAATTGATTGTGCTGGGTTAACTACACCTTTAAGAATTAAAAAAAAAAAAGATGAATAAGAGCTTAAAGGTTCTGATTGGTTACTGAGCATTATCCAACCTGTCAGTCAATTCCTTAACTCAACATTCCAAACTGAACTGAAGAGGAAGTGGCTGAGAGAGGGAAGGAGCCTCAGTACCAAACTGGCCCTAAATTGTGAAGGATGGAAATAAGTAAATAATTTAGACTTCAAAAAGCATTTATTTAACTTTTAGGGGTAATTCAGGAAAGTCTGAACTTACTTGGCGATCCTTCGATTCACTTCGCAGAGACTGATATGCGCTCCCTGCTCTCCTGCATGCGGAGATCAGCGAATGCTTTAAAGGTAATCCAGTCTAGCGAGGCGACTCGAGTGGTTGCGAGGTGCGCCAAAGTACCTTTAAAGCATTTGATGATCTCTGCGTGCAGGAGAGAAGGGAGCGCGTACCAAGTCTCTGAGAAGTGAATCGAAGGATCACCAGGTAAGTTCGGACTTTCCTGAATTACCCCCTTAGTCAACAATGCCAAATAGACTGGCAAATTACTATTGGTACCTAAACTGTTCCTTTAATATTGTCATCGTTTTGCACTTTCATAACAACCGTAATATGTCTTATGGCAACATTTACTTTATAAAAAAAAATAAAAAAATTTATTGCAATGCTTAACTAAATTTTTTTGCAATAAAGAAAAGTTAAAAAAAAAAATCCGCTAGAAAACTGGTGGCCTAAACAGAGATTGTGATCTACAAGTTAGGGCTGCCTCAACAAAAGCTGGAGCCTGAAGGGGAATGCATTAATAACTCATTTTGAATATTTCAATATATTTGTAACTGCTTTTACAGATCCTCATACTGTATAAAGAGAGGACTGTAAGCACTTATATGTCGAAGCTATTAATGTTATTAGCAGCAGAATTTCTTCTAGTGGTGGAATCTGGTGCAAAATGTGTGCCTGATCCCATTCCTTTCTTTCCAGGTACCAAAGCTGCCAAATATTACTGTTTCTTTGATAGTCTCATTTATATCTGGCTTGATCCTTTAGTCCTTCTCTGTGTAGGACTACAGCATCCTGGATCCACCAGAGAGATCCTAATGGCTTACCACTTAATTTCTTAAAGTTGCAGTACTATCACAAACAAAATCTATCCTAATAAATGTTCAATCAGTTGGACAGGACATTTATTGGCAGTCCATCATTGCTGGTCCAAGACTCACTAGCTTTTGGGTCCATGCCTAAGCCCACTAATACTATGGGGACCACTTCTGGATACTCTGGGGGTTATTCACTAAAGTTCTAATTGTTGCGTATAGGTGCGAATTCGCCAAATAAAGACAGCTGCATTAGGCTGCTACTGTTGCAGTCGCGTCTTTATAATGAAAATATTGTCACAGTCGCAACTTTATTAAGGGAAACTGTCGCAATCTTAACATTAAAAAATTGTCGCGACTTTACAGTGGGGAAATTGTCACAGTTTTGATATGGGAATCCGCTGTTTGAGAATTCGCCAGTCGAATTTGCACATTAGTGAATAACCCCGGTTTGCCACTTCATCCCTGACCTTTACATTTAGGATTGTAAACTGCTTTTTTAATCTCTGAACCCCCAGAAATGATACCCCTGCTTTCTTCCCGTTTAAGCTCTATCTCCAGACTTTCTAAAATCAGTAACACCAAAAAATGAATATTCTTTAAATGCATTTTATTTATTATATAGTCAACCCATGCTTCCAAACATTCTAAATAATGTCTATAAAGTCTGATATTTAAGCTTTAACAATTGGGATTTTAGGCACATTTTATATTATCTAAAGCACCATAGAAATCAATGTATGTATTTTTATGCATAATTTTATTTATAAAGCGCCACAAATTTATGCAGCGCTGTACAATTCAGCAATACAAATATAATACAGACATGGGAAAAGTGCATTGTACAATACAAGTAAAATATCAAAAGGATACTTCACTTTAAGTTGCGGTTAACACAAAAAGTTGGACGTCCCTGCCCCGTAGTGCTTACAATCTAAATGGGACTGGATGAGGTCTGTTTAACAACATGTCTGCCATGAGTAAAAATAAAAACAGACAGAAAGCACTAAAATTGATAGATGTAACTTCAATGGTAACATTTTTACAAGTACTGTAGTTGAAAATGGTTTTTTGTTGTTTTTTTTTTAATTTTTTTGCTTGAAAATTGGTCGAAAAGCTAAAAAAAATCAAGTTTTTGACCTTTACACCCATTTTTTGCCCGTTTAGTAAATTTCTTCCTTGGCATTGTTCGATTGTGGAGTGGAATCACAGTGATTTTTGGCAATGTCCAGCAGATCTGCCAACAAACGGTTAAGGCAGCGGTTCTCAAGCTGTGGATCGTGACCCCTTTGGAGGTCAAACGACGCTTTCACAGGGGTCTCGAACATGCTGTGATGCCGGTAGTGAGTGCAGGTCCCTATATATGGGTTCCTGCATGGTGATGTCATGCGCTACGGGATGATGTTTCACCCAAACGTCATCACGTGACATGCGATGCGATGACATTAGGCCCAAACATCAGCACGTGACATCAGCACGGGGGGGGGGGTCACAGTCTCAACTAAGTTGAGAACCGCTGGGTTAAAGCATGGAAGTAAACTGTGTAGGCACAAGTGGCTGAAGTATTTATGTAATACATCAATGTAATTTGTTAGGAAAGTAAATGCAAAATGCTTGACAAACAGATGCATGACTATACAAAATCATTACTAATGGACAAAGTTTTGAACATATCTCTGCAAGGTTATTTAAAGAGAATATCTAAATAGTCTCATTCCAATCCTGCAACTACAATCAGCCAATCAGCAAAAGGTAAACTTGACAACTGTCTGATTAACTTATACCGCATTCCTGCTTGTATCTAGTCTGGAATAGCAGTCCTTGTAGGCTCGTCTTTATAATGAGAATATTGTCTCAGTCGCGACTTTACAATGAAAAATTGTTGCAGTCGCAGATTTGCTATGGGAATTCGCTGTTTGAGAATTCGACAGTCAAATTCGCACCTTAATAAATAACTCACTAAATGCTATGTTGAGGTTGACACAAGAGGTTGGAGGTCCCTGCCCTGTAGAGCTTACAGTCTAAATGGGAGGAAGACATACAGTACATAGACAGATAGATGGGTAATAAGAACTGTGACAATGTGTTGGTGAGGGGTTCCTGAAAGAGGTTGCCTTGTGAAGAGCGGAGTTGATGGCTAAGCGCAAACAAGCAAACAAGGGAAGATAAGTAGGAGGGGGGGGGGGGCAACAGAGTGCTTTGAATGTCAAAAGTAGGACACTGTAAATAATGTTTTTTAACTAGGAGCCAAGGTGCAGAGAGGAGTTGAGAAGGAGACTTCTGGGGAGAGAGGGAAATGATTCTAGCAGCAGAATTTAGAATAGTCTGGAGCAGGGAAAGATGGGAAACCAGAAGGGCAGTTAGAACAGCATTGCAATAGTACAAGCGGGATAAGATGAGGGCACGCATGAGGATGTTAACAGTGACCTGAGAGAGAAATGAATGGAGCTTGGCAACGCTACAAAGAAAAAAGCAACAGTTTTTAGCAGTAGTAACAATGTGCTTAGAGAAGGAAACAGCAGAGTCAAAAGTCACCCCAAGACAATGTGCAGAAGTAACAGGGTTAACTTTGCTGCAACCAGCAGAGAGAGAGACACAAACCAATATGTCAAGAATTTAACTATAAAATTGGCATTTATACAGGTACTGGACAGGAATAATTGCCATGCCAATTATAGTAGCAATTTTCTTTTTTTCTGGTGTTACTGATCCTTCAGAGTAGATCTCTTACTTCTCATTAACTCCACTGTTGGTTAAGAGCAGCAGCGATCAGTTTAGCTGTCCCACTCCCCTGCAGTTTTGTACATTAAACTATATAGGCCTAGTACAAACAATAACCGCTGTAATTTTGCAGGAAAATATCTGTTTCCAGCATCTGGGGAGCAATTCAGGGCCTCATCCCTTTCAGGGTCCCTGTAGCAACTGCCCTCCCTGCCTACATGGTAGATATACCCATGTGACCCTAAAACTTTTCAATATCTTCAGTCTGCAGGAAATTGTCATTTACATTTCCCTGGTGCTCGTGGGAGCACTTTGGCAAATAGCCAAGTGTAGCAGTTGGATTTTGAGCTGATCACTGTGCAATGGAAGTGAGACATAATATAAACCTGTTCCAGCCAGGTCAGCTCAATAGGGACCCAGAGAACAGATCCTCCAACTAAAACAGGAGGTTGTGCATGGAAAAGGGGCTTCATTATGATTTTTGTGTCACATTTAGCTTTAAAGTAGGGTACTAGGTTAGAGAACATTGTAATAGCCATTTCCCAAATCACTTGTCTCTTCTGGAAACAAACAAATTACCAAGGCTGAATCTTGGTGGAACTGCCATTTTAGGTTTTTCTCAGGCTAAAGTAAAATTGTGGTGGATTGGAAGAAATGGAGTGATAAACTAAATAAATAGACAGCAGGAACTGTCACAATTACTCCTGGAATCCATTAGTGTGTGTGTGTGTGTGTGTGTGTGTGTGTGTGTGTGTGTGCCAACTTCCAGATTGTTCCTGGGGGCTCATATCTGAGAGTGTGAGCTAGTCCAGGCCAATAGAATATAACTAGAAGATAATAAAGTTGAGTTCCTCCTTTTAGGGTAGTGGTTCTCAACCTTTTTTTTTTTTTTTTTGCCGCAACCCTTTATCCGTGACCGCGACAATATTCACATAAACATATGAGAAAGTTGTTGTGGTCGCAACTTTACTATAGAAATATTGTCGTGATTTTACTATAGAGCTATTGTCACGGTTGCAATTTTAAAATTGTATCAAAAAATCTACGACAATCCTGAGGGGAATTGCAGGTGATTAATGAGGAGACGGGGTTTGATGGTGAGTAAGTGTGTGGGGGCATATGTGTGCACAGTTGATTGTGACTAGGGATAAGTGCACATGCTGAATGCTTAAATGCCAGGTACACCCTGTTTGTATACAACAAATCAATATCTCTGTGTAAATATTCTGCTACACCAGGGAAACAATGAATATTTCATTATTATAACTTAGTATAGTAAGCAGTGGCGCATCTACATATTGATTGGACTGTGCTTGCTTCACACAAGTGCAATTAGTATATAATATTTTAATTCAGATTATTTTTCTGTGAGTCCTTCACACCTCCTTCCATTTGAGAAGAGGCAATGGACTGTTGTCACTATGAACTCTGTGCCCTCTATTAGCCTTGCTGGACTTCTTTGGAGTTATCTTGTTCTGCCAGCTACACAGGTCAGTAAAGCTAGTAAGCCCAGGTAGATTACTAAACCAAGTCCTGGCAGCCTTTTACACTGAGCTAATATCATTCTTGGCGTCTCTGAATGCTCATTTGCATTGCTTTCACTGTGTGTAAACATATCAGTGTGGTCACTTGTAGTAAAATCAATGCAAATGAATCCTGAGCTTAGTATTATTCACATACACAAGCTTGAACCGAGTCAAATATTTGTGAATTTATTCCATGTGTTTTCATTGTTCAAATATATTGCTAAAAGCTGTAGCATATGTCACCACAGATCCCAGTGTAAAAAGTTGTGTCTCTGTGAAATGTAGCATGCTATCACCTTTATTTAGTGTGGGAATTTAAGGCTAGATCAAATCGTGTTCATTGATTAATGGGGAGATATACTGACCAAAGTTTGTTCATTGGTTTATGGGGAGATATATTTGGTCCCCATCACAAAACTCTTGAGCCCTTTGACCCCTGATGGGGCAAAGCAAGAGGTCCTACTCCAATCTTCTGCCGGATGGCTAGGATCAGTGTCAAAGCAATAGAGGTCACAACAGTCATGAGTGTGTCCCCAGAGGGACCAGCCACAACTGTCGCAGCCCTTCTAGCACAGCAGTGTGACCGGTATAAGTGGAGCAGCAGTGCTAGAGGGGGTCAATCCGGCACTGGGGTCTGCTGTCCATTAGTACTACCCGTGGCCAGGATTGAGAAAGCCTAACTGTTGCAAGCACCTATTTGTATCTCTAAGCAAAAGCCAAATGTAGCTTCTGCCAAAGCTTGTGATAGGTGCACCAAATAGGATTTAAGCCAGCAGTTAATTCTGCCCTGCAAATAGTAAATAGAGTGTAGACCATAGAGGGAGAAAAGTGAACTGCCTCCCCTAAGTAGATACTGTAGGTCCTTTGTCACTCGATGTCGGTATATACATGAACCTAAATCTTGTTGCACACATATGAAAACACGGATAACCATATTACCATATCAACATAAATCTCTGCAGAGGCAGCACACTGAGCACCCAGGATCTTGTTCTTGTCTTCAGTCCCCTACCTGCATTAAACTTCCCATAGGAATATGCCAGGCGAGACCACTAAAGTCGCCTCGCCGAGACTGGAATCCCTTTAAAGCGTTCGCTGATATCCGCGTGCAGGACATCAGCAAGCACATAACAGTCTGTGCGAAGTAATGCGAAGGATCCGGAGCTCACTTTGCACAATGGTGAATTCCCCCCTAAAATTCTAGGAGAAACCACTGAGGCCTGGACCCACCTGGGGTTCACCCTGTGTCATGGTGGGACAGTCCGACACTGGCTTGTTATGCCATTATTTGTGCACATATCACCTGGATCCCTGAACAAAAGTTAGGTATTGTCTACTGGCTACTTAATCACCCATCTCTTTAATCACAACCAGTTTCTTAATCCAGCTTCTCTCTATCTGCTGTATATATTATTAGAAAACAAGCTATATTTATATATATATATATATATATATATATATATATATATATACAGTATATACAGTATATGAGCTATTTAATTTTACTATATTCACTGAAATGGATTAAGAAATGGACTGATTTAGAGAAGGTTGCCATGGGTCTCTAAACTGTACTGTACAGTTCTGGCAGAAACTCTTCTCCAACTCTCTCAGATGGCACTGTGTCCAAAAATAAGCCCTAGGTCCTTCCCTTTCAGCTAAACCCGTAGAAAAGTAGCCATGCATTTTGTCATGGGCACCCACTAAAGTTAATGGGAGGCCGTTTCTAAGCGTTTTCTGTGTCTTTACCAGCAATGCTTATAAAAGAAGGTACCTCACTACATCTTTGTTGGAATTGTCATAAATTGCAGACATTATGGCTTTGTACTGTATATTTACATTTATTTGGCAACCAATTTTTATTTCCCTTCTAACCCATCCTGAGACTGCACATTTACATAATATTCCTTCAAGTAACACCTCGCTATTCACATATTCCTGGCATCAGAAACCCCACTAGCCAGGAATTGGAGACCTCTGATTTTACCTGAATATTCATTATATATTGCTTCATTCTAGCATTTATGTCATGCGTATATTCTAAGTTACTTTTGTTGCATTTATATTTAGAATCACTATAATATTATGTTTCTGTCATTCTACGCATTACCTTGTTCCTTATACACAGGCCTTGTGCAATATGCCCTTGTTAATCTGTGGATGGTAGCAGTGGAACAGAACAAAATGGCCTCCAAAACTGAGACTTAAATTATAAATGCCTATCAGAAACAATATCAGTAAACATACCATTGTAATGCTATTTTTCCACTTCTTTAGCTATTACATGCCTCCATTTGGGGGAAACCATCCACAGCTCACACAGTCATCTCAGGGGAGTAGGCCTTGCTTACATTAGGAGTAGTGCCTGTACCTCTACAATAATGGGCAATAGAGATTCTTTTCACACAACAGGAACTGTTTATTTACAGGTATATAAACTTGACGAGAGCTTCATACACTTCTTAGAACAGATCCTTATTCCATACATTCCAAGGTACTTTGGAATATAGTTACCATCAATTGTGTATACTGGATTTTCCTTAATCCTGGCGAGGCGTAACTTGTCTCTCAAAGGGTCCGATGCAGGAACTCAGGGGGTAATTCAGCAAGCAGCGAAGTGAGCTACGATGCGTTCGGCTCACTTCGCAAATGGTAGTATGCGCATGCTGATGTCCTGCGCGCAGACATCAGCATGCGCATTAAAGGGATTCCCGTCTCGGCGAGGAAACTCCTTTGGTCTCGCTGAGATGGGAATCCCTTTAATGCGCATGCTGATGTCCACGCGCAGGACATCAGCATGCGCATACTACCATTTGTGAAGTGAGCCAAACGCATCATAGCTCACTTTGCTGCTTGCTGAATTCCCCCCTCAGTCTCTCTGGACTGCCTGCAGGTATTCTCCACCCTGTGCGATGGAGAGCCTGTAGCTAAACTCCAGCCTGCATACAAGGCCTGGAACTGAGAACCACAGCCCACTAAGAACAGAGCTATTTATAGACTGGGTTTACTCCTCCCGTCTATATTCATAGAGAGATATCATATTTCTATAAAAATAATGCATAACCCCAGACCCCAGTAGATAGTGCTAATACCATCTTCTTGTATATAACACACCAAATACACAGGTAGCATATTAGTAGGAGTAACACCATTTCCATTTCCTACACGATTTAATCCAAAGATGTGTTCCAGAAGGAGGTATGCCAATGTGTTGGCTGGCCTAGGTAAAGGAATATAATGCCCCATTTTACAGAAGGAATCTACCACCACCCAGATAACTGTTACCCTGAGAGGGATATATCATAAAATTCACTAGTACATATTTTTCTGTTGTTACTAGAGGATACTAAAGCATCCCTGAGGCAGATGGCTTAGGAGACTTGGACTGAGCATTGACAGAACAACAGTTCATAAAAGGTGACATCCTTAGGAGCAGACCACCCTACAAAGCAAGAAATGAGTTTCACAGGTTAATTTCCCTCAGGGTGTCCTGTTCCTTTATTTTCATCGAAGTCTTCAGGTACACAAGCTTATTTATAGGTTTATAATCTATTTGAGATCCTTCAAAAGTACATTTCTCCAGTTTTAATTATAAATGAATTTGCCTAAGGTGAAGCAGGACTTGGCAGAATGATGTCTGTGTTCTTTCATGTTAGAGGACACAAGGAAATCATCAAGATGTACAACATATTTATCTACAAATTCCTGAAAAACTGCACCATTGCATAAACCAAATGACACGGCTGGATACACGGCTGGATACACGGCTGGTTTTAGTCACACCAGGGCCCAGGACCCCACCCATATTATCCATCCAGCTACAAAAGGTTCCCCCAGCAGAAGACTGCACAGAACACATGCGCTCTAGATGTGACCAGTAACTTCAAAAGAAACATTTTTCTTATTTATTGTAATTATTTTGTCTAGTTTTCTAGTTCTCAGTGACCCATGCATTGCTCAGTAAATTAAAAAAAAAAAAAAA
>WMED01016954.1:362-13147 GCA_019650415.1 Pipa parva | reverse complement strand
TTATTTACGATTTACACAACGTGCCAACTTTTCTGATTTTGGGGTTTGTACAATATAAACAATGTTTTTTTTGGGGGGCAAGTGCCTCCCTTCATCAAGTGTATATACAACTGATAAAAGGTGGCAATTGCTACTCCAAAACATTGTGTTCTGTCAATTCACTCTGCAATAAAATGGTGGTCTCCCCCTAAGATGTTATGTTGAGCAGCTTGTTTATATTGTATGTACTTGTTTGGGGCATGCAGCAGCCCTTCCCAGCTGGCTCCCAGTCTAATAAGGAGAGGATGTGCCATGAATATTTAACTTTTCGAATATGGTCCTTTAAAGTTACACGGCAGAGAGGATCACCATACCTGGTCTTCCCTAGGAGCTTAGGACTGGTCCAAACATGGAGGTGCCACTTAGTTCTCTTTATATAGTCTTTTCCTCTTCACTTGGCAGGTGGGAAGGTGCCTGGCAGTAGTGCAGGAAGCTGATTAAAGTTAGCTAACTTTATGGTTGAAAGATAGGGGGTCTAACTGGATAGCACTGTAACACTAAACAGTGAGTAAGGGCAGTGCCTGGATGTGTTGTTGCATGTGCACAGAATGGGCCAACATCACATGTGATGTCACAAACGTTGTGGCTTTTCCTGGGAAGGCTATGGGCCTTCTACTAGTACACATAGATGATGAATGGTGTCATCAGAATAGATTGTGGCTTGTGCAGCTGTACAGGTCTCACTTCTCGAATGCTGTCCCTGTGTGTGATCTGCATCACATCTGAGAATAGGATTTGAGTTCTCAGATTTAAAACTGAGCTATGTTGAGGCCTGTTAACTAAAATGTGCACCTGTCATCTCAAAACTCAAATACTAAATTAAGTTCTACTAATGAAATAATTGTTTTTTTTTTAAATATATATATATTAAAAAAATGTACCTTTATAAATTGTTTCTTTCTGTCATCTTCCCTGTCAGCCTGACTTTTCTTTCCCGAGTCGGGTTGGGCAACTGTAAATGATGATTGATATTATAGCTCCTCCAATCAGATCCCTTAAATCATGATCTAGCAGGGATCTCATTGGAGGAGCTATAATGTCAGTCATCATTTAGCCCTGCCCACTTGATTCAGGAAAGTAAAGTCAGGCTTTTAGGGAAGATGACAGAGAGAAACTCTGTATAAAGGTACATTTTTAAATACATTTATATTTACAAAAACATTGATTTCATTAGTACAACCTAAATTAGTATTAGTGATTTGAGGTGACAGGTGCACTTTAAGTATGTTTTACTGTGTTTACGTGATATGTCTGTAGTAAATTGTTTGTTATTCGTGTGTTCAGATTATGGGGTTAGGTTTTCATATGTGCTCATTCTTCTGCCAGCCTAATATCAGATTATGTCCTGACACATGATATATAATGAGTTCATGTTAAAATACTCCCCCGTTCATTGTGTGATTAGTATATTTTGATTCTTTTAAAGGCAAGAATGAAATATTCTAAGTTGTTTTCATTATAAAAACACTCTATGCCAGCGGTTCTCAACCTTATTCGGCCGGCGACCCCGGCGCTGACTTCACCACGCCGCGACGTGATGACGTTTCAGCCAAACATCATCACGTACGCGCGTCACGTGGTGACGTTCGGCCAAAACGTCATCACGTCGCGTGTCACGTGGTGACGTTTGCAGCCGGCGTCATCCCGCAGGAACCCTTATAAGAAGGGTTCCTGCGGGCAGTTCCGGGTGCCGGAGCGGTTCTCGACCCAAGTGGGACGGCCTCGCGATCCCACAGGTTGAGAACCGCTGCTCTATGCAATATCGAATGTCAATCATCATTTAGCCCCGCCCACCCAACTCAGGAAAGAAAAGTCAGGCTGACAGGGAAGATGACAGAGAGAAACGCTGTATAAAGGTACATTTTTTAAAAATACATAAATATTTACAAAAATGTTTATTTCATTAGTAGAACCTAAATTGGTATTGGAGTTTTGAGGTGACAGGTGCACTTTAAAAGATCTTAGGAATTGTAAGCTCCCAGAGAAGTGTTAATTGTGGAAGTACACCTATTTTTGAATTCCTTGTAAAAGTATTCAGAAAATGTTCACAAGAGAATTTGCTAGCCTTTTAAAATCAAGATTTAGATCTTACATGTTGGAGAACTTACACTGATTTTATGTTGATAATGATTAAATACTTAATTCCAGCAGGTGTTCAAATTCTGCACTCAGTTTTGTTTTTATATCTTCCTATTTAGAAAGTAGCCTCTACCAGGCAGCACCGTTCCTCTTCAGTTTCCAGTTAATGACTGACACTCAAACAGTGATGACTATGCATTCTTCTGCGTCATGCGATTTACTTGCTTTTTTTTTTTTTTACTATTTTGAGAACTGTTCCCATTTCTGTATTTTAAAAGTATGTTAAAAATTTCAACAGTGGCTGCACGGTATAAATAACAATAGACGTACCCATGTATGCAGCAGTCACCAACTCACAGCTATTCCCTCTTACTGTTGCAGTGACCCTGCGATTTACAAGAACAATCGAAATCTGAAATGTAATTAAATAGAATGAATAGACACGCGACCTTCATGGGGTTATTCTCTAAAGTCCAAATTAAACTGTCGAATTCTCAAACAGTGGATTCCCATAGCAAATCCGCAACTGCGACAATTTTTGAAGTTGCGGCTGTGACAATATTTCTATAGTAAAGTTGCAATTGCAACAATATCCTCATAATAAAGACGCAACTGCGACAGTAGCAGTCTATTGCTGGCTCATTCACACCTATACGCGACAATTCGGACTTTAGAGAATAACCCCCTCAGTGGGGAAGTCTGGCCCTTACCTTTAATAAAGATATTAGTAACATCACATTTGCAACTCTTCTAAATGGAAGCTGGATATTTAACAGATGATTTAAAAAAAAAAAAAATCACAACTGTTTTCATGGAATTGTCTGCCTGTATCTTTATTATCTATAGTACAAAAAGCTGTAAATAGTCCTGCAGCTTTTGTTTGATATTGCATAGAGATCCCCTAAGACTAAAAGAATATTTTTCAGTTTTGAGAGTTCCTTGTTGCAGGGATTCCCGGTGACCTCTTTATTAATATACAAGTGAATTGCTGATTATTGCACAGGAGAGAAAGTCATATCAGCAGATATGCAGATTTCTGTGGTTAACTACTGCTAGGCATGGCAGTATGACAGTCTGCTATTATGATCTCTTTCTTTTCCAATCTTCTCAGAAATTTCCTCTGGAAATACAAAAGTTAAATTTCTAAGTTTTATTGCACTTATATTAAACACTCGCAATTCTCAGCTCTCTTCTTCTGCAAAGTCATTCAGTTCAATCAGACGATCTGTAAATTGGACTATGACTAAAATAAAACATGGCCTTCTAAAAGCACTCAAAGACTAAGGTTAGGAAATTGGTTTATTCCTTTGACATCCAATATAAAGCTCTTTACTGCTCAATACATGGATCCAATTATTTTCCCATAAGAAACACTTCGGGCAGCAAACACTGCTATGGAATGATATTATTTCCATACTCCTTCTACAAATAATATATCGGTACACTAACAGAAAAAAAATGACTGTGAACTGTCAGGATACAGGGTAATAGGGAAATGCGGGAAAAGAAACCAATAAAATAAAGCTATAATAATTAAAATTCTATTTTGTAATTATATTACAATGGTCAGACAGGTAGGGGGTTATTGACTAAAGTGAGAATTCGACTGTTGAATTCTCAAACAGCGGATTCCCATAGCAAATCCGCCACCGCGCCAATTTTCCCATAGTAAAGTCGTAACTGTGACAATATTCTCATTATAAATCTGCAACTGCGACAGTAACAGTCTGTTTCGACTGTCTTTAGCTGGCGAATTCAGTCCTTTACAAAACAATTCAGGCTTTAGCCGGTAGCCCCCTCTGTCTTTTCAAACTTTCATTCAAAGGCAGAGGCATGTGTTGATTAGCAGTGCTAATTACTGAGCCACCACATAGCTCTGTTTCTGTGCCTTATTTCCCAACTGCAATACCTTACAAAGATAGGGCAAACTGACATTACCAGAGGTTGAGAGTAGACACATGGGCGTCCGCAGAGGGATACTTGCTAAGACTTATTAATGTTATTTATTATAAGTGTAAGACCAATAGTGTTATAACATTAAAGGAGATGGAACAATAGAACTCACTCAGGAGGGAATTCATGATAATGCGAAGTGAGGTGCAGAGTGTTCGCCTCACTTCGCACTGACTGTTATGCGCTCGCTGATGTCCTGCATATGGACATCAGTGAGCGCTTTAAAGGGATTCCAGTCTCGGTGAGGCAACTCTTTTGGTCTCGCTGAGGCTGGAATCCCTTTAAAGCGCTCGCTGATGTCCGCGTGCAGGACTCCGCACCTCACTTCGCACTATCGCGAATTACCCCCTCAGTCTTCCAGTAAGTGTCATTGTTCTGGAGAATTCTAGAGAATAATGGTAAAAAGTACACATGTTGCTGGGTGCAGAAGAAACAGTCAATCATTTGGACCTGTATTTATCCATAAATGATGATTACTTTGCAAAAACATTCTGATAAAGACTTTTTGGCATTAGCTCTACACACGTCAACAATCCGTTCCGGAGCAGCTTCCAAACTATTACGTTAAACAGAGTAAGATATAATAACTTGTACCAGATTTGTTCAAATATAATAAGTAGAAGTTTGAATGAGC
Organism: Pipa parva; assembly: GCA_019650415.1. Lineage (NCBI taxonomy): Eukaryota > Metazoa > Chordata > Amphibia > Anura > Pipidae > Pipa > Pipa parva. The sequence goes on along the minus strand of WMED01016954.1, from coordinate 8,442 downwards.
CCTTCCACAACTGCTCACTGCACAGAATGTGGAAAGAAACAAGCCAATAAATTGGCAACAGAACAAGAAGCACTAATGCTCGTAATTGCTTGAGAAGACTAAAACATTTATCCTGCCACTTGTGGAAAAGTTCAGTGGAAATTCAGATGTAGTAGTGTGTGACTTTGTAATCATTTAATTCTCATCTGCTCTAAGGATCCTTTCCAGTATACAATTTCTACTAGCACTGCAGTACTTTTAAGGCCTGTTACTCCATTTACAGTGCCTGGAGGAAATAAGCCACTGTTGTACAATCTTCTTATAACTAATTTCCTTGTTATTCAAACTGCACAGAATTAGCTCTGTGAAAGATATAGTTCAGTTCAATTAGCCGTGCTGGAATTACAGAGCTAGAAATCTTACAACCTGCTTTATTATTTAAGCTATGGATACCTTCCCAGAACACAACACTGACAGATACACGTTATTGGCTCAGGTGCGAATTCAACTGTCGAATTAGCAAACAGCGGATTCCCATAGCAAATCTGTGACAATTTCCCCATTGTAAAGTCGCAACAATTTTTTAATGTTAAGGTTGCGACAATTTTCCCATAATAAAGTCGCGACTGCGACAATATTCTCATTATAAAGATGTGACTGTGACAGTAGCAGCCTATTGCGACTGTCTTTATCTGGTGAATTTGCACCTATACGCAACAATTCAGACTTTAGTGAATAACCCTCTACAGTGTCCAGCATTTTCTCTTTTATATAAAGCAGAATAGCAGATTTATCTTAATGACAAGCAGCTGCATGAATATCCCTTTAATTTATACTACCAGTCAAAAATCTCTGTTTTTCAGTTGAGTGTCATGTATGCTGCATTAAAACAACTCTACAAGTCTCTGACCCACGTAATAACCCCATTTGCAGGCGCACATACACTCAGACATCCACCCAACAAGTAAACAGACAAACACAAACTTACTCACATATGTTCCAGTTCAGAGGGGCACACACAAATATGATCATTTCTCCAGTCTATAGACAAACTAACACAACAGACTTGCTATTGCCAACATGGAGAGTTATTATTAGGGCACCTCGAATCAGATCCAATTGATGGTAATTCTTCCAGTATATGAAAAAGAGACATTATGTCAATATTCTCTGACATTTAATAGTATACTTCTATACCAAAGACCTTTTAACTACTGTTGATGCTATGGCCATCCTCCTTGGGCATACATATGCAGTCTATGCCAATTTAGAAGGTACCTTTACTATTAGATATGTTAAGGACATTGATGTTTATGTGAATTTTTGGAATTTCCTTCTGATGTAACGATAGAAGAAGGCTGGATAACATCTTCCATAAGATCCTCCTCATGTATTTCTGATCACCATAAATTTAATGACAGTTGGACTACTCATTTGCCAAAGGATTACTGCCATAAATACAAGGATTTGACATTATTGAATGAAATCAGTGAATTAGAAGACTTGAGGCACAGTTCTTGGTAGTGTTATAATGACATTTTATTTAAGAGAAAAAAAACGAGGCAACCAAATAAAAACATGACCTAGAAATGAGGGCATTGCCCTTTAGTCGGGTAATTCATGCTTTTTTGTCAAGATGTTGTCATTATGGTAAAAAAGAGTAAAAAAGGGTATTTTTGGTGTCGTTGTTTCCTTTAAACTAGGTGAGGCCAAAAAGGGAACCTTACAAGACCAGTAACATACAAAAAATAAAAATTTCAGCTTGGATTAGCAATGGCAGTTATTAAAATAGAGCACTTGTAAAAATGCTAACTTTGAAGATGAAATTATATGAATTGTATTGCTTTCTGTCTGTTTTTATATTTAGTGATAGCAGTCATGTTGTTAAACAGATCTCACCCAGTCTTTCTGTTTTCTATGGTGCTTTAGATAATAAATATTCATTAAGTGCATGCCAATTTTTAAAGCTAAACACCATTCTTTCTACACACAATTAAGAGTATTTGGAAACACAAATTGAATATTGATACCCCACAGCATAAAGGAGGTGGGGAGGGGGGAACCTCCAGGGTATTGACCCCTGCCTCACAGCTAAGGTTCAGGGTCTCGTTGACTAAAGTGTGAATTCCCCTGTTGAATTCCCTTTGCTACAATGTGAGTTGCATTGTCAAAATAGTTTCTCACTATTAACTAAGTGGAGAATGTGCTTGTTGAATAAGCGGGATCGCTGTCGTATGCATAGGATGGCATAGTCAGTCAGACAGAAGTAGGGTGAGAAGTCATATGGAGTGAGGGGAATTGGACAAGTGAAGGGCAGTGACATCAGTCTCACCATAACCCACTAACTGTATTCTGTGAATATTCTATTTCTATGTCACTTTGTTCCTAGGTCATGTTGTCACTTAGCCGCAGTTGCTATTGACACTTTTGAATCAGCAGTCACCTTACGCAACACTGGATCCCTGCCATCAACCCCCCAATTCACCACTTTGAAATTGTGAAGTCAACCTGGTGAATTCGGAGCAGTTCACCTAATTCGGACTTTAGTCAATGAGGCTTTCCATCTTGAAACCACTTTTACTTTACACTTCACTCCCTAACCCAATGGGCAATGGGCGCAGGAGGTCTAATGGACCTCCTCTTGTTTTACTTGTCCCTCACCTGCTGCACAAGTTGGGGTGTGCGGTCTAATCCCCCTTAAGAAAAGATTGCTGTTGTTAAACTGACAATAGCATATCCAGTTAAGGGATAGTTATATTTTAAATAATAATTTTTGGGGTTTCATTTTCAACTGATGTGTTGATGGTTTTCCTTTTTTTCTTTCCAGTAGGTTCTTATTTTTTTTAGCATTTAGATACCTTTTTTTTTTTGCTGGGTAATTAGGTTTTTGATAGATTGTTGCAGATAGCTGAGAATATTACTTTTTTTTTACTATTTTTGTTGCTTTGAATTGTCTTTGTAGTGTGGAATCAGCCTATAATTCATTTGTTGCTGGTGATTTTGTTTGTTGACATTTTTTCCCCGCTGACAATTTTTACAAACATCTACAGGACGCAGTCAGATTGTATAATTGGAGAAATAAATGTGTTATTGGTATAAAATGTCTTAGAGATATTATAAATTGCTTTATCGCCTGTGTGTAATTGCCACGCTAAAGTTGAAGGTAATAAAAGCAACGTGTTTAGCATTTTATGCTCCTTTCTGCTAAAAGAATAAGGTGATAATAATTTTTACCAAATAAGTCATATTATCTAACATGTCCATAACACCCCTGCTTGAACAGCACCAAAAGAATAAACACACAATGTATTTTCTCTCAGTTCCTTGTTTAGTTTCTAACAGTAACTCACAAAGTGAAAACCAGAGAGTTTTGCTTAATGAATTGAGAGATAAAAATTTTTTAAAAAATCTTAGTTACTAAAACATGAGATAAATGCTACCATAACAGAATAGAGCTCAAATATATTTAAAAATGTTTTCAGTTAACTACAGGGTTCCTTTATAATATACCATACAGCATCCTTACTATCTTTTTTTTAGATTTTGACCACTAGAGGTCATTATAGGAGATCTTAAATTTGCTGTCACAAATAGCTGACATGAGAAGATATATAAGGAGACACCATTAAATCTCATTTCTCTACACAGTGCTGACAATATCTGCCTGCGATAATTAGTATTTTGACCAGTAAAATATTACTGGAGTTATAATTAGAAGCCCCAATTATTAATAGATGCAGTGTGCTAAAAACAGTCTAAATCAGTCAGATAATATTTTTAACTCAGTCACTAATAGGCCAAGTAATAATTTGTCCCCATGTAACTAAAATGTTCTCTACTGAAAAAAAAATCACAAAACTGAAATACAAATAATTGATAAGTGACAGCCTTACTTTTAAACCGATTCCAATCTTATATATAAGATTGCAAAAATGGGTGTATACGGTGTTGGGCTAGCCTGCTGGAATTCTGGGAAAATTTCTGATGGATCCTGGTCCCTGGAGGACCCTAGTGGGTTCTAATCTCCAGGAAGTCCACTCAACCCTGAAAGAGTACCTACAGATAAAGCTCCAAGACCACAGGGTATAGCACCTCCCTCCAGGAACCAGCCTTGCATGTGATGTCACACAACATGTGACATTGGCTGGCTGTGGGTGTATATTCTCTACAGCGCCTAGTTCTGCTTTTAAAGGGTTTTGTTTTTTAACTACCCCACAGGTCACAGCAAGATTGCCCCACAAGGTCAGGTAAGTTCTTTTCCCAATATGTGCAACATTTGCACCTGCCAATGATGTCTGTGCATATAATTAGTGCTGGGAGAACCTTACAGCCTAGAAAAGGTAAATAACAAATATGTGTACAGTGGTTAATGGGGGCTTCCCCTCCAGTCTGTTACCAGCAAATTTATTTAAATCACCATGTTAAGGTAGCAAGTCCATTCAGAATTGATAAGCATTGTTTTAAATATCACTGTAATTTTAAAAGATGGGCTATACCACCCCTTTAAATTTGAAACACTGAGCAGTGCTCGTCTATGATTAAGCGCCACTTGGGTGTAAAACCACATAATCATGTTGTGCTGCTGCTGCTGGATTTTATTTAGTATGAAATAAAAGCCTGTTTTTATTCAGTGGTGGATTTTCCATTGGTAGTATCACAGGCAGTAGAACAGCATGTTACTCCCTCTGTCTCAGGAGATGTCACTGCTCTATGAAAGGACTAAGCAGGTACCTGTGTATTGATAGCACAACGCCATTTTGAAAGAGCCATCTGTTTTTCCACCCATCAAAATGTATATGGAACCCTGGTGTCAGTTTTCCTGGTGGGCCCCAAGTATCCCAGTTCAACACTAGATGTATACTCTAATTACAATATATTGTGCAAATCTATATATCTAAAAGTTGTGCAATAGTTGCATTGTGGGGGGAGGGGGTTTCTAACCCCTTTTAGTTGTTTAGCTGCATGTTTGTTTCATTGTAAAAAGAAGAAGTCATCTGGCTGCAGAGTAAGCCTCCTGCCTGATTGAAAGGTCCGATTTAGCTAAGTGCATATTGGCTGAAATTCAGCATGGGAACCGCTGCTGTAGCTTTACCTCCCCTTTAAAATCTTGCTAAATAAATATGGAATCTTGTGGTTCTTTAACAACGATGAGTGGTTTTGTGTTACCCATGATAAAGGTAGGGAACTGCAGTATTTCAGTATAGGTCATACCTATTGAATAAAAAGTAGGTTTATAATGCAAGCTTTTAGACTATTTGGCTCTTGCGTGTAGGTTGTCTGTGAACTATTTGGCACCAACCGCAATGAATCACAACTGTTGACTAACATGCAAACAATTATATTAAGAAACATTTTTATTGGTTTGGTAACCTTTCTTATTCATTATTATGCATCCAATGACATTTCCTTCCTTGTCATCCATGTTTTATTGTTGTGTTGTTACTTATAAATAAAAAAAGGGAACAAATCCACATAGCATAAGGACATGTTTTGATGCTGGAATAAAAAGAGAAAATTGGCTCAGCTGCCAAGATCCATTGTAAGTGATCATTTGTAAGCTCCAATGTTTCATAATATTTAACAGAATTAATGATAACTACAATATGTAATGACCTTCAGGGTTCATAGGTCTTCAGAGACATACATGGGGTACTCAGGTGTGCATCCTCTTGCCATAGTAGGGTTAATGCTGTTTAATCCTGGGATGCAGAGTCTAAGTGGCTCCCAGTCTTAACCTCCACAAATAGACAGATGGTATGGAACCTCCATGTCATGGCCCCCAGATCAACGCCCACTGGTGGTAGCTGGGCACAAGGCAGTATGCAGGGACAAGCTAACTGAAACTTACAGTAACCTTTTGAGCAGGAACAATGGAGCTACAAGTCCAGGAGGCAGGAACTGCTGTAATGCTACACATAGGAGCACTTGAAGCAAGAAATGTAGAATTGTAAATCATAGGAGCACTTTGATCAAGAACTAAAGAACTGCATCCTGACAATCCCTGGAGCAAAAGTTCATTCATTTTTAACATGTATACACAATTCAAATACTACTAGAACACGATCTATTAAAAGTGCACTATAGTGCTGATATAACTGCACACATACATATAAAACTCCTTTATAGTTAAAAAAACGTTTAGGGACGAAATAATACTTGCAGTCCCTTAATTAGTTTTCTTGAGAGTTGACATTTTCCTTCCCCCCCCCCGTCTTTCTGTTCTGCAAGTCAGGCAACAGGAGAAGATAAAGCTGCCTGACTGCTATTGGTTAAGCAGTGTGCTGACCTTTTGACTGCATAAATTAAGCTTGTTTACAGGAGATTACAGAGGGAAAGATAACTTGAGCTCATGTACTAAGTAGTAGGTAAGTCACACACACACATTTCCTGGAGCAGGAGCTTATAAGTGCTGCCTACTCTATCATTCTCCGTCACATGAAACAATTACTGGGGAGAAATGCTTCTCACTAAGGTATAGTACTGCATATGTAAAGATGTAATCTGACTATAGTTCCCCTTTAACGTTCTCAAAATAGTTGGAAGTGTACTTTCTGGTATAACCCATACTGCCTCCTGCTGGAGTCTTTAGGTCCCTTATGCCCGAAGAGATAATATATACTGGTTAAATAGCTGCTCCAGGAGGGGCAGTACTATCATTACTGAATGGTCTTGAAAAAGTTTTTTAACCTTCCCAATAAATGTGCATTGCTAAATGTGTCTTGGAATCCAGGTCTGGTTTCTATGTGTTTTTTTCTTTTTTAAAATAATTGTCATTGTTGCAACAATTAGAGTTACATTGGCCTAAGGCAGAAATTACAGGTTTAAGTATTTCCAACCAGTGGCACCAGAAGTCCCACTCTGCTGTAAATTTGTTCGTCAGACACTGTCAGAAGAACGAGATGATCATTGAACATCACTGATTTCAACAGCAGTATTTTTGTGTTTAATAAGCTACATTAAAGGACACCAGAAACCTTCTGTATCTTCCAGACATTACTCTTGCTCATATCTGGACCTGCACCAACAGGGTATAGTGCTAAAGGTGTAGAGGAGAAGGACACAGTACTGCAACTGCTGGGTTTCCACTAACTGGTCAAACACAAATGAAATATTTAATGATAGTATTAAAAAGTACTTTTATTACTAACATGCTTTTTTCTCTTTTCCAGTTTTATTACTTCACATTGAAAATTCTAATAGTGTCATTATGCTTTTAGTGGTGCCATAGTCTGTCATCTACATCATCAAAAGCACATCTCTATACCTTGAGCTTTCAATGGTAATTTGTATGTAGAGAGCCCTTTTTTGTCTTACAAATGATCTGGTTCGTTGTAATATTAGCATGGAAATGTTTAAGGATGGCAATAAGAAATACAAAGTAACCTCTGCCAAAATGATTTGTGTTTACACTCGGCGGATACAGGAAGTAACTTAAATAAAATGTTCGGGGCTTGGACATAATTGCTAAAAGAACATATATATGTTTAAAGTAACTTTCCATTCAATTACTCCAAGTAATACAAAACACAGAATTGTAAATTGTCAACTTTGCCTCTAGGTGAGAATATCAAACAAATCTGCTTTCTGCATTCTCAGTTAAAAAGATGAAGTGAAGCATTTGTTTCATTACTTTAAATGCTTACCTCAGTTACTGTCAGCACTGTTTATCCTTAAGGAACTCATTTAATTTGTTAAGGGAAGGAGTAGACATCGCATGTAAAACAACTTGTAAATGTTTTATTCGATTGATCAATAAAAATTAATATAGAGTTTTATATACACAGGTATAATTTAATGTATGTATCACATGTGCCTAAGGGGGAAAGTGCTGAGTTAGGGTGGTGGTGTTTAAGTAGATAGATAGATAGATAGATAGATAGATAGATAGATAGATAGATAGATAGATAGATAGATAGATAGATAGATAGATAGATAGATAGATAGATAGATAGATAGATAGATAGATAGATAGATAGATAGATAGATAGATAGATAGATACAGATAGATAAATAGATACAGATAGATGGCTAGATAGATGGCTAGATAGATACAGATAGATAGATACAGATAGATAGATACAAACCCCAAAATCAGAAAAGT
>WMED01016951.1:0-13148 GCA_019650415.1 Pipa parva | reverse complement strand
AGAGCCAGAGCCGGCTCTGTATATATATGAGAGTTAAACCTCATTTGCCATTTTTCTGCGGAATTGTCCAACTTATCTATGTTCCTTTGTAAATAGAATACTTTCCTCCTTTTGGTAATTTCTTTACATAGTTTACTAGTAAATCTCACCAGTTTAAATAATAACCACCTTTTGTTTTCTAAAATTCAGCCATTTTGTAACCCACTTACACACATTTTCCCCCAGTCCCAGCATCCTCATTTTATGTACCAGCCTTTTATGTGGCACAGTATCAAATGCTTTGGAAAAGGTATATGACATCCAGTGACTCCCCTCTGTCTAGTCTATAACTCACCTCCTCATAGAAGCTAATTAGATTTGTTTGGCAGGATCGATGTCTTATAAACGCATGTTGATATGGAGTTTTACATGCCAGGATTGCATCTGTTAGAAAGCTTATCTCCACCTTTCCTTCAGCTTCTAACCACAACATTGTCCCTGTCATTAAAGTTTTCTTAAATATGGAATATTTTTCTTTTTGTATTTATCTGTTAATTATGTACATGTTTCATGTGATCTTTTGGTCCTTTTTTCACATCACTTCCCTTCTTAATCTTTTGCTAATTGTTGCCGAGGAAATTTTCCCCAATCATGGCCCCTGCCCATATGCATTTGTCTTTCTTCTCTGCTCTTTCCCAACAAGTTCCCTTCTAGCTACATCCCTGTTCCTACACATTCATTATCCATTATACACACCTATACTTTCCTTTCCAATCTTAAACCCTTCTCTCTTGTTGTCCCTATCTCCACCAAGAAGTCTCAGTATTATTTTTGAAACCAAATGTAAAACCTGCCTCTTGGAACACTAGTACTGGTTTTTATGTTTTACATTCACTTATTTTATGCTGTAGGGAATCACTCAAATGCTTTAATCATTTAGGTTGATATCATGTCTTTCATGATTAACATACCACAAACAGTGAGTTTCTTATGTACACAGCTTTTATTTCCAAAAATGAACTGAAACACAAAAAAACACACACACACGAAAAAAATTTAGCAATGGGCAAAATGCTTGTTTTCACCTGCTTTTGATTAATATTTACTATATTTAACTTTTTTCAAAATGACAAAATGTTTCTTTTTTACACAGTTATGCTTTGCTTTGGTCACAATTTACCAGTTTTCACCCGAGCAAATAATGAGTAATCTAAGGGTGGGAGAAGCAAACAATATTCAGTAACAGAAAAAAAATTGATCACAATGTAGATTGAAAGCTTAGGCCACACCCACTAACTTACCACACCCCTTTGGGGGAAGATCTGTGTGACTTGTAATTACACACAAAATTAATTTAAAATGTCAAGTTCACCAGTTGAATATCCCCAAGGATCCTTCACCCATTATGCACAGTATATCAAACACAAGCCTAGGCAATTTAATACATACACCTACGCAACCCACAACTGCTATAGGGTCCTTGCTGATAAATTGGAAAGTGTTCATGGCACAGTTGGAAGCTATTAAATCAAGTGCAGGGACCAATGTACCAGGTCAGTCACTGCTGGGTTTACAGGGCATGAGATGCTTGGGCTCTAGAAGGGGTGGGTGATCCTTAAATCAGGTGACCATAGTGATGCTAATTTGTTAGTCCTTCCTAAAGTCCCTAGGATGTAATTGGACTGGTCTCAGAGGTCACCTGTGAGGGCCATTTGGAAAATAAAAAAGCTGGTAGTTTTACTGCTGGTGGCTGATACTTAAAGGAAAAATCAGAGCAAAAATGTAAAAAAAAAACAATTAATGATTTTTTTCTAACTTTTATGAAATGCAATTTATTATCAATTAAAAAAAAATTTCTTACCTGTAAAGAAGTGCTGTACAGCACTTCCATGTTGCAGACTCCTTCAGACTCTGCCGGTAACTCTACGGCGTCCCAAATCACCTGATCCCTCTAAGAAGTGCATTCCTTTCCACCCGCACTCCTAGTGAAGCCTTGCATCGGCATTTCCTTTAAGTCACATGGAAAGCGTGCATATCATCCAGGGAGGACATGTTAATCACATGCATAATCTCCATGTGACTTCTTGGAAGTGTCGATGTGGGTCTTCACTAGGAGTGCGACTGGAGAGGACTGCGCTTCTTAGAGGGATCAGGTGATTCGGGACGCTGTAGAGTCACCGGCAGAGACTGAAGATGGAGTCTGCAACATGGAAGTGCTGTATAGCACTTATTTACAGGTAAGAATTTAATTTAAAAATAAACAAACTGAATGAAAGTTACTAATTAGCATAAATAAATAAAGGGTTTTTTTTAGTTTTGGCCTGGCTGTTTCTTTAACAATTTTGATTAAAGCAAACTGACATTGACGTGAAGTATAAAATTAATATAATTATGTTTTTATAAACATTGTATCCTGTTTGTTTTTTTTTCAGTTTATGTGCTAACAGACATTTTGTACATTTAGAATTCAGGTAGGTAATGCCAAAGTCATGTGTGAATCCACAAACAAGATAGATTTGGCAACACTCTCCACCCTTTATATGAAGACACAAGGTTTCTACAGGTGCAAAGTCCATTGATGCTATGGCAAGCATCAGCTCAACAGGCCAAGTAACAAGATAGGATAGCACACTACTTGATTTTTTTAACCATAGGTGTGAATGGCAGTGTCACAGAGAACAAGATAATGTGCATATGTGTGTTTTTTAATGTCCAAAAGGCAGAATATAAACCCTGAAGTGGAATAAAAAGCTGTAAATTCTTAGTTACAAAGCAAAATGACTTATTTTAATATATCACCTTTGTAATCTCCTGGGTTATATTTACTAAAAAAGATTTTAATTTTATAACATTCTTTCTCTTTGTACCTTCAGGATTAGCTTCCTGACCTCTGATTGAGCTTGATAGTATGTCTGCTCACTTGTCGGCAGGTACACTGCGTTCTAATAAATATGTTATAGAGTGAAGTAATATCAAAAGCATGTGTTTACAATGTTTATGTGCGTGTGTATACATTTCAGAGGCAGTAGAGTGTATCACTGTGTTAGCCATAGATATAAGCAGAGACAAGTAGAGTATAAGTGGTACCAGTTATTGGCTAACGGAATAGATGATAAATGCAAGCTTTCCACACTACTTAGCTCTCTTCTTCAGGCATGGTATCAGAGACATGTAGAGTATAGGTGATACCTTTTATTGGCTCACTGAATAGATGGTAAATGCAAGCTTTCCACACTACTTAGCTCTCTTCTTCAGGCATGGCATGGAACAAAAACACACTTATTATAAAAAATTTGTAATAAACTTGCTGCCCTAGGCCCTATACCAGAGAGAACCATCTTGGCCACTATGGATGTAAAATCCCTTTATATCCACATGATGATGGTATCACAGCATACTGTTTCTTACTGCAGAAAGAGAATCCACTCACAGAACCAGTTACTCAGCTCATACACTAGATACTGACTCACAACTACTTTTCATTTGGCCAGGACCTTTACCTGCAGCAAATGGGGACAGCTATGGGATCTCAATTTGCTCCACAATACGCAAATCTATTTATGGCTAAACTGGATGAGGACTTCTTGTCATCCTGAATCATCAAGCCCATGGCATACTTACGCTATATTGATGATATCATAATAATATGGACCGCCAATTTAGAAGACCTCCTCATATTTCATTGAAATTACAACACTTTTCATCCCACAATAAAACTACAACTAAGCCACTCGAAAACAGAGATCCACTTTTTAGACATAGCAATATACATTAAGATTGGTAACTTTCAAACATCCATTTACAGCAAAACAACAGACCAACACACATACCTTAGAAAGGACAGCTTCCACCCAAAGCACATAAAGAATTCCATTATATATAGTCAGACTATACAATGCAACCACATTTGCTCTGATGCTGCAGACTGAAGACATTTAGAGCAACTCAGACAGGATTTCATCAGCCCCAGAAATAGAGACAACCAAATTAGAAGAGCCACCGCCATACCTGAAAATGAGCTTCTAATATACAAGCAGCTGCCAGAAACAAAAACAAGATATGGAGTTCATGTGTAAAATCATGGATGAATTTCATTCCATACTACATAGGGATGAGAGGTTACAAAGAATATTCCCAGAATCCTTTCTCCTGGCATACAGACAACTGCCCAACCTGAAAAAACTCATTGTGCACTCAATGCTACAAGTATCAATGGCACATTTCCATGTCAGCAAAAAAGATGCGCAACCTGCACACACATTTATCCTACATACAGGGTAGCAATATCCCACCTAGAAGGTGATTACAATGTTCAGGGTACAAATACCTGTTCATCTACCAACCTGGTGTATCTAGTCATGTGCAGTCATGTACACTTACAGTGTAGATTCAATATCAATAAAGGCCAAACAGACCTACCTGTGGCAGTACATTTTTGTAGTTATAACCACAGCATAGAGGACCTGAGAGTATTAGTATTAAGGGGTAACTTTTCTACTCAGAGTGATAGGAAGGAATGGGAAGTTACATTTATGAATAAATTCAACACCCTCCAGAATGGCCTTAACAGGAACAAAGGTTTTATGCGAAACTGTGATCTGGATTAAAATTTCACTGCCATCCTCCTCCCATCTCTATTTACCAGTTAAAGAATAAGGAAAAGATACTGTGCATTTCAAAAGTCACCAAGAGTCTCTAAGGCTAAGTTCACAATAACGTATTACGCGCAGAGCCTATAATATGCTAGTGTGAAAAAAATATATGCTCCAACGTATTTTTCTGTTGTACTTACCCACTCCCTCGGCATTCATGACTCTTCCTATCTGGCTGCATTTTGTGCGCAGCGTATATACGGCGGCAAAAATGTGACAGCGTTCCAGATGCAGCGTATGCACGTCATACACTAGTGTGTCTGGAACAAGGTAAGTACCATAGGGAATCACACAGCCATAATTTTTTTTTCACACAAGTGTATAATGCACTGCGCATAATATGCTAGTGCGAACCTAGCCTAATGGTCCACACTTAACACCTATGGACTAAAGGATTCATCAGTTAACACTTTCTCATACCATGTCTTGTATCTGCAATTTGGTGCACTTTTTAATTGCATTACTGTAACTTCCCATTTAAACAATTGTTCGACATTCCATATGGGTGTCAAACAGATTACTTCTGTACCAGTTTGTGACTTTGTAGTTCTGCACTGGTGTTTTACTGATAATATATCACTGTATGGCACCAATACCAATAAAAGGTATCACCTATACTCTACTTGTCTCTGATGTCATGCCTGAGGAAGAGAGCTAAGTAGTGTGGAAAGGCTGCATTTACCATCTGTTCAGTTATCCAATAAAAGGTATCACCTATACCAGGGATGACGAACCTATTGCACGCATGCCAGAGAGGGCACGCAGAGCCTTCTCTGCTGGCACGCGCGCCATTGCCATCCCTGCTATAATAGGCTATAATAATGGAACAGATGTGACGCAGCAGCCGATCTGTAGCAATTATATCCCATCCCAACCCCCTGAACCCTTCCCTCTCTGGCTAAGATTCACGCTTCTGCTGCTGTTGCGCCTAAGTCGCCAGTGTGGTCATTACGCGCTGCGATCAGCTAGTTGGCACCCTCCTCCTGCCAGATCTTATCTGTCACTTGTGTAAATGCTGGGGAAGAGGGAAGGGCAGGGGGGGGGGTTACCTTGATGAGAGGTGACTCCCAATGTTTTATTGCTGGTGCAGTTTGGATAAATCCCTACAAATTTACATACAAACATATTAAAATAAACTGCTGGGTTTTAACTGGCTAGTTTTGGTCGTGCAACACGTGTGTGCGCTGATCGCAGTGCTGCCAGCGCACTTGCTGCAGATCCTATTGATGTTTGTATTGAGTTTACAATATCCAACCCCGGGACACAAAGCAGGTAAGAGCAAACTGTAAACAGCAGAGAGAGACACATGAATGGTACATATAGGGGATTTAAATGGACAAAAAAGGGTCTGATTTACACTTCTCCTGGACCCAAAACATCTGCACAGACACAGGCGGGAGATTTAAATTGCATTGCTGCTGGGTGCAGGGGAGGCCATCTGGCACTATACAATAGCACTGTCATCGGATTGTATTCACCAACCATTGTCTTACACAAGTGGATCAATTCCCTGATCTGACAAATGTGTGTGTGTGGGCTTGGCCAGTTTGCTCTCTCCCCCATAGCACCCTGCTCCTTCAGCCAACTGGACACCATGTAACACAGGTTTACCCCTTTGTCTGTGTCTTTATTATACAGATCACTATGTATTCATAGGGCCAGTGGTGACAAAGAAGGGCGCAGATAGAAAGGAGATGTAAGGAGGGGCTGAGGATGGCGATGCTAGCGACTGCAATCAGTAGATGTATAGGGGGGGCATTTGTAAAAGTCAAAAAGGCCAATTAGTGCTGGGGAAACAGTCTTTTTATTATGCTGGCATGGCCTATTTAACAAAGCTTTTCTCTCTGGAGAGCGCTCCTTACCTGACGCAGGCGAGATGATGTCACTCATCACCACCGGCACTTCGGGGGATGGCGGTGGTGAGTGACGTCACCTTTCTGGCACCTGGTGTCAAAAAGGTTTGCCACCACTGACCTATACTCTACTTGTCTCTGATACCATGCCTGAAGAAGAGACCTAAGTAGTGGAATAGTGCATTTACAATCTATTCAGTTAGCCAATAAAAGGTATCACCTATACTCTCTTGTCTCTGTGTATAAATTGTTACTCACAGGGTTAAATGAATGTGAAGGTTTTTATGCATATTTGTACAGGGTGATGTAGTGTTTTCCTGCTTGGGCAGGAAATGAGTAGCGACTTGTACAAAACCTAAGAACTAAAGCTAAGTTAAGCACAATATGTTGCAAACCACAAGATTTCTTACAGTGACATTATATCTAGCTTCAAACATACACAAAACTGCCTAACTGTATCAAAAGGGCTATATGGCCATTTATTATAATAGAAGGGTAAAGAAGGGAGATTAAAGGTTGTGTTGTAAATGGTTATAATGTTCTTTGTATAGAGTTGAGCACTTTGCGTGTGGCTGTTGTCTGTAAGGGTTTAGTTGGGAGCTCGAGTGCCAACCCAAGCAGTGTTAATTATTGAGCAAGATGCCGGGTTGTTGATAAAGAACTTTTTCTAACTTGCCTCTAGGTGCTACAAAAGTAACAAACAGTAAAAAATTAATTAGCACAAAAGGTCAGTGGAGGACAATAGATGAATTAGCATGTATTTGCTTAGTAGAATAGCAGAAAGGATATTGCTTAATACAGTAATAAGTACTAGAATTCAGAAAACAGTTTTTTATTATTGAATAGATTTCATCCCCCAAAAATCATCCATTTGTAAAACAATCCTATTTTATTTGTAACACTTCCACTTGGTTATTGATACATCAGCTTTCATAAAGGAATATTTAAGGGTAGGGTACTGCCTGTTACTTTGTCATGGTATGGTTGCATGCAGTTAAAACTGCAGCACTGACTATTATTAATTCGGTGCTTTTACTCAATGGCGATTGCAACAATTCAGCCACACTACATTGTCTTCCACTGTTGCTAAGCTTTTGGTGAATAGTGCAAGGGCAGCAGCAGTCACATCAGAATTCTGCACGTGCTCATTTTGCCAAAATAACACAGGAAGAGGAAGTGAAGACAATCGCATCGCTGTTCAGAGCAGAAGAAATTGAAATGTTATAGAGAGCAAGAGGTAGCACTGGAGCATAGAACCCCAACTGTTAAGTATTTCCCCCCTCTCTTCATAATAATCACCCCTAGTCGTGGGTGTCTGCAGCTCAAAATGTAAGGATCTGTGTGATATCACCATAACGTGACTTCATTATGTCACATTGGGATCAATTAGAAACTCCCGATGTGCTGGGTCACTACAGATGGGTGCATTAGAAGGTCGGATGTTTCCTGATGTGTTCCTTTTGCTTTAGAAGGTCATGGGCTGTTGGCCTACTGGAGGGGGGCAAGGCCCATGCCCCAAGTTTAAACAAGCATTTAATACTCCTCTTCATTCCCCACTACAAACAGATATTTATTTCATTTAAAGTCCTTAAACATTATGGGGGTTATTGGTTAATGTCCAAATTGTTGCATAAAGGTGTGAATTCGCCAGTCAAAGACAGTCGTAAAACACTGCTACTGCCGCAGTTGCATTTTGTAATGAAAATATTGTTGCAGTTGCAACTTTACTATGGAAATATTGTTGCGATTGCAGCTTTAAAATTGTTGCAGTTGCAGATTAGCTATGGGTATCCGCTGTTTGAGAATATGACAGTGGAATTCTCACTTTAGTTAATAACCCCTATTTCTTATGGGACATTGATGAGCTGAAAATAAGAAAATCAAGCATTGAAAGGTGTCAAAATGTAGTCAAAATGGAATTGAAATGCGCAATAATACACAGATTTTTTTCATCATATTTCAACTAAGATTTTTTATTTACTATTTTTAAGTAAAAAAAAAAAATTGGAAAGAAATGTGTTGAATAGCATCCAACGCCATTCACTTCTTCACCAAGGAAATCTTCTGTTTAGTGAATATGGAATATAGATTGGATGCTATGGATTATTAGACTTCTAGAAAGATTGCCCCTGTTGATGTATTCCCATGACAGTGTTCTATAAGTCGAGGAATTCATCAACAGGTGTACAATTTACAGAGATATAGTAACCCATGGAAACCATTCAGGAGTTAGTATTCAATGATATACAGGAATCTAGAGTTAAGAAAGCCAACCTGTGATTGGTTACTGTGAGTTAATAAAACTTTGTTAAGTTTGTTTCTTTGATGAGTTCCCTTTAGCAGTGCTCTATCAGGAAGAGAAAAAGTATATATAAGATAAGATAGAGTAATTGTATTAGTCCACAAATGCAAAAAAATGAGTATTGCAATACTTGGTGATAACTTTACATTGCTGAAAGACTTGAAAAAGAGAGGACAAACTTTTTCAAGGTCATTTATTTAAAACTACTGTTAGTCCAATAAAAAAGGTATCACCAAGTATTGCAATACTCATTGTTTGCATCTGTGGACTAACACGACTACTCTATCTTAATTCAAATATATATATATGTATATATACAGGGGTTGGACAATGAAACTGAAACATCTGTGGTTTAGACCACAATAAATTATTAGTATGATGTATGGCCTCCTTTTGCGGCCAATACAGCATCAATTCGTCTTGAGAATGACATATACAAGCGTACATGAATCATGTATATGTACATACATATACATGATTTGGCCATGGATTTATGTTTTTTGGATACAATCCGGGTTAGCATCCCTTTAGTGCGTCCACAGTTAATCCTGTTGGATGTGTTTTGTCCTTCTTGGTGGAATGCTGACATTACCCTGGATACCGTGGCTTTTGATACATCACAAAGACTTGCTGTCTTGGTCACAGATGCGCCAGCAAAACATACACCAACAATTTGTCTTCTTTTGAACTTTGGTATTTCACCCATAATGTTGTGTGCATTGCAATATTTTGAGCAAAACTGTGCTCTTACCATGCTAATTGAACCTTCACACTCTGCTCTTACTGGTGCAATGTGCAATTAATGAAGATTGGCCACAAGGCTGGTCCAACTTAGCCTTGAAACCTCCCACACTAAAATGACAGGTGTTTCAGTTTCATTGCCCAACCCCTGTGCTTTGGAAATTGAATATATATATATTTATTAAATTTCCAAAGCACTCTTGTAGAATAAAAGTGAATATTTATTTCTTTAAATAGAAAACATACTTGAAAGACGGCAACGTTTCGGACACACCTGTCCTTTTTCAAGCCAGATAGAAACAAAATGGAGGATGGACGCATAGATGATGTGCACGCTCTCCATGTGACTTCTAGGAAGTGCTGATGCAGGGCTTCACTAGGAGCGCGGCTGGAACAAAATGCTCTCCTGAGAGGGATCGCGTGATTCAGACGCCATAGAGTCACTGGCAGTGTCAGAAGATGGAGTCTTCAACATGGAAGTGCTATACAGCACTTCTTTACAGGTAAGAATTTTAATTTTAATTTTTTAAATTGATAATAAATTGTATTTAATAAAAGTTGGTAATTAGCATAAATAAATAAATGTTTTTTTTTTATTTTAGGGCGCACTGTTTCTTTAATAGCCACAGTTCAGATACAGTACAGCATTTTTATTTGTAGCACATTTATCTGTATTGCTTGGCCTTTATTGATTGTAACCACTGTCACTAAAATCCATGTAACATTAGAAGAATGACAGTGAGTCCAGTATCTTGTTTACTCATCACTTGAGCAATTCAATCTCTAGCCAAGTGTAATAAACAGGATTTAGTTGAAATACAAAAAACAGACTGGATTTTTCCTTATAAATGATTAGGACTGTGTGATCTAAAATGAATATAAAATACACCAAAACCAGGTAAGAAACAAGGTAATCTTTACTTTTAAGAAAATGGGGATTATTCACTAAGGTGGGAGTTCAACTGTCGAATTAGCAAACAGCGGATTCCCATAGCAAATCTGCAACAATTTCCCCGTTGTAAACAACAATTTTTTAAAGTTAAGATTGCGACAATTTTCCCATAATAAAGTTGTGACTGTGACAAAATTCTCATTATAAAGACACAACTGCGACAGTAGCAGCCTATTGCGACTGTCTTTATCTGGTGAATTCGCACCTATACGCAATAATTTGGACTTTATTGAATAACCCCTCCAAAATCTATCAATGCCAGACTAGCAGGGAGCATTTAGGCATTACCTTGCTACATGAAGAAATTTAATATAGTACTCCACACACATATAAGTATTGTACGGTGTTAGTAAGGTCTGGAGACACAAAGGCCATAGGTTCTTCAAAAACAAAATGTCAAATGTTCTTTTGGCAGCTGATACCAAAAGTAAGAAAGTGTAAAGGATTGCAATATTTTTAGCTGAGATTGTTGCATTAAAGAAACAGTAAGCAATTTTGAACATGAGAAGAAATTTCAAACAGGGATATATTACATGCCTCAAACAGTGATATATTACATGCCTCAAACAGAGATATATTACATGCCTCAAACAGTGATATATTACATGCCTCAAACAGTGATATATTACATTACTGTTACTTGTGCTGTGGTATAGTGCAGTGTACTGAAAAATTAGTCATGACTAAGGGCCTCACTGTCCAAAGTCCAAATAGTCGCATAGAGCTCTGAATTCACATCTGTTTGTCACTTCCCCATGTTTTCTTAATGAGCAAACTCTGCAATGAGGCGAATACGCAACCAATTAAGGTGTCTACGATAGTCTCAAACCAACATAACTCTTTGCATTACTCTGTGTGTATGTGCACAGCTACTTCTACTACTGACTAAGATGCGGAGTATGTCAAAGGTGCAAATGTGTCTAGGTGTACTGCTCCATACTGTTTTACTTCACCACTTCAGAGTGGTGAATCGGGGGTTGGCAGGGCTCCAGTGTTCCAAACCTGCCACTTCTTTGCTACGCAAAGAGTGTATTTTTATTTAACAATTAGTAACTTTATTATTTCACTATTAAAAATAAAAAGACACAAATACATCAATAAATTGCTATGTGTTTCTTGTTATTTAAAATACTAAATAACTGAGATTTGTCTGGCTGATAAAGGTTTTCAGAGCACCAAACAAAGGGTTAACGTGACCATAATCCCCTTTACCTTGACGTGACACACATTTAGATTGAGTCTAGAGATATTATACAATTATACTGTTAACTCCATTATAACATAGAGATCAGTACTTTGATGTTGCATACAAGCAGATCAGAGCAGGTCCCAACATCAACCCCCTATCCCCCCAGCATCAACCCCCAGCCAGTTCTAATATAAAAAGCCTACCTCAGAGGAACATTTTATACCTGAAGCCTCCTCCTGATTGGTTTATTCATGAGATACAAGCAGGCATAGGGTATATAAAGAGACAAAATTTTAGCAGTTCCATCACAGGTCTGCTCCTCAGCTATAAATAGGGACCCCTATAAATAGCTGAGGAGCTAGATCCTCAGTGCTGGCGAGAAGGAGACAGAGGACAGATCTGCGGTGGTTTTTTATTTTCAATGGTGGGTGGTGGGATAGCGGCTGCGGATCAAGATCAGAAGACTCCCTTGGATTATGCTGGACAAAGACTGTGGATCAAGATGAGGAGCGATGGCATTGAAGACAACTTTGACCCATCCAGGACTACTTTATGGACCAGAAGCGAAGACTTCAAGAGCGGTGAGTAGATTTGATTACTTAGCTCTTTTAATGATAATGTAGTTATTAATTGTTAATTAAATTTTTTAAATATTTGCTGTTTTCTATGATGGTTTATGTTGTAAGGTTTGTTTGTTCTGTTGTTAGATTGTTACTTTGTTTGCATTTAGATTGTTGTGGTTTTAGACGATTACTTTGTTTTGATTTAAATTGTTAGTTTGTTTCTTTTGGGTTATATTGTTTGTTTTACATTGTTAGTTTATTTGATGATTGTTTTGTATGGTATTTTTTATGTATTTATTATATTTCTAAGTATTTTGGTTTTAGTTTTAATGCTTTTGTTTTAAAATTAGCGTTTTTTTAAAATTAATTAATCAGTTATTGCTTTGGTGTAGATTTGGTGCTTATTGATTAATGTTTCTTTAGTATTCTTGTGAAAAAAATTTTTTTTTTCATTTTTTACAGGTTATGTGATGAACTGTACCCCAACAGTTAGGGGATGTAGACCCACCTCAGGTCTCTCACCCCATGGTTAGGTAGGGGGTCAGGGACTTAGGTAGCACCATAATTAGGTTAGGGTCCCCAACCCCATAGTGCTAATGGGTTTGGGGGCCATGGGAGTAGGTCAGCGATTGACCCCCTCCAACTGAAGAATCCCTGCGCCCCTTGGCTAAAGGGGGTGAGAGTGTGGGGGTCAGTCCTGACACCCTCTACCCCACATTGTTACAGTTGTAGGGGAAAGAGGAGCAGCTTCCAGGGAGCAATCACAACTCCATATACGATATGGTGGGTGGTAGCGCTGGAAAACAGTAAATGAAAAGGGCAAAGAGGGATGCCCTAGTGTGATACAGTTTGATGTTCCAAACTATGTGCTTATGAGGTGCCTTGTATCAATAAACTTTAGGGAAAGATGTTGGTGT
>WMED01016950.1:0-13148 GCA_019650415.1 Pipa parva | reverse complement strand
ATTAGTACTAACTTCAATACAGTTCAAATTCTCACCAACAGGTGGCAATGTGTAATTCTGAAAATCTGTGGATAAGTACTAATTCGAATAATATAAACTGCATTCAGATTAGTACTGATTCCCAGAATCACTCTCTTTGTGAGTAGTTTTTTTACCCTCCTGTATAAAATTGTCGCTGTTTCATCTTATACCAAAGTGATTCTGTTTTGGCACCCAATGTGGAGCTGTTTCCATTACCAATACATTTCTGAATTACAATATTAATTGTGCACCACACCGATGCTCTACAAGACCTTCACTCTTCTATGAGCTTTTGTCCCAGAGGATAAAGTTCCAGAGTTAACCCCTGGTATCCTGTTATCCTGAGTTTTTCCTGTCCTAATTTGAAACTTCAACAGACTCTGCTGCTTGCTAAATAGGTGAAGTTCCTGGGCATGTGCACCCAAAGTAATGCGAAGAGCTCCATACGATCGCAACTATCCGAAGTATCTAAATTGGTTGCATATTCACCAAATCACAGAGTTTTCTCAATATGCAAATATTGAAAAGCAGCAAATGGGCACAAATCCAGACTATTGCATGACTATTCAGACTTTAGTCAATAACCGCCTCAGTTAGGTGCAGGTGCAATAAACATTTTAATCAACAAAGTCATTTGTCAGGCCTCATTTTGTAAATGCATGTAATGTTAATATTGTGTTGGATTCACATGGGTGCTTTATTGCATTTATGTGTTTTAGATAGTTATAACTATTTTTTTTTAACAATCATCTGTATTTCTATTCCAGAATCTTATTTAACCCACTTGCATTAAAAAAGTGAAATGGAATACATTGTGCACCCCCTTATATTCCCTTATTCTTCTCACCATAAAAATTTTGTGAAAGGACCTATTACAATATAGTCAGTAGGTAATAGGTTTATAATAGAATCCTGTGAAGAAGTAAACACTATAAATAATATATATGCTTCCATGTATTCCTGTTGCTAAAGTTTTAAATGTTAATTGTTTACCCAGATGTTTCTGTGTTATTCTCTAAATAATTGTATGTAAACACTGTTGTTCAAACATAAGAAATGTAATTTCTTGTTCTAAAAGTAGAATGTGTCTAAAAGGCCTTTTAGCCAGAACAAATTGACTGTAAGTTATGGTCATGTATTTGAAAGGAAATTCTGCCAGCAGGCGACATTATCAACTTGCTTACTTTTTATCTGTCTCAGTGATCAATGGCAAAACAGTTTGCTCTAATCAATTAGGGAGCTATGTGAGTCATTGATCTTTAGGATTTATATTTTCATTTATGTACAGAAAAGCAAAGGGAAAGAAGTGCTGACTTGCCATTATTTGTATAAAAATAAAAATGATTTAACCCCTTCATTTATTTACGTACCAAACACATCAATGATCAGTTAAGTGGACAAAAAGAATCCAGAAAAAAATCGGCAGTGTGACTCTTTTTAACACCCAAATTGATAACATAAATAAAAGGACGACAATTTTCTTTCAGCAATTAGACTTTTTTTAAGTGAAAAAAAAATCATTATTTTCAGCAAGTAAAACCAATGCGTTAAAAATCTAAGCTTGGTGCCTGCGGCAAAAAATAATCTTTAGTTCCTTATGAAATGTCCACTGATGTAAACACAGTGATCCCCAATTCCCCTGACGTAACTACTGATCTCCTTAATAAACTTACAGCCAAGAGAGTTTTTCTTGTCAAAGAGTTTTCACTGGGATGCACAAGCTAGTTATCCCTATCCAATACAGCATTTTGCATAACTTTAGATACTAAATAATCATTACTTGAGACAAATTGTATTTCAAAGTAAAATATATTTAAATAGGTATTTCACACTAACTGAAAATTCTATAAAATATCTGGCAGTTCAGTAATGTGTTTTCATTTGCGTTTGCTGTACAGTAGCATTATCATCATTACAGAAACATCAATTACTGCCATCATCACCTGCAATGTCATTACAATGTTTGAAGGCAGCAACTCTTGTGAATGGAAGCTCATAACAGTAAGCATCATGACAATAGCAGTAATGAAAAACAGTAAAGAATTTGTAATAATGGCAAAATGTCTATTGAATTTATGCCAGATAAAAAATACATGCAAGGAAATTTTACAAGAGGGACAATCATTTGATGAGGTCTAGTATCCTATGAGTTCTAGTAATCCACAGAAACCAATCAGTATTCACTGGTTTTGGGGAACTCGAATAATAAAAGTCAACTACTGAATGGTTTCTGTTAGTCATTAGATCTCAGTAAACTCAATTTCCAAGATACAATATTTCTTGCTACTGCATTCTTGTAGTCATAATCTCATAGACTACTATAAGACATGCTTCCTGTCATTATGGGACATAGGGAGGTATTTCTTAAGTCCCTTTGGGTCTTCTCCACAACCCCTAAACTTTGTCTATGGTGGAATACATTTGATTGTATGAAGAGGATCTTTAGACCCACATCCCACCCAGAGTTGCGGGTGGGCATATGCTATGGAAAGAGACCCTTAATTCCTTTGATTAGTGTGGTGTGGGAATGTAAAGCTGAGGAGAAAAGACTAATTTTTACTTTTACCACCCCTTAGTGGGTCAGGGATCAGCGGTGAGTATATTTTGTTTAAATAGACTTGTTCTTTGTTTTTGTATTGCAAAATCCTTCCTCCCATTTTAATCTAGAGCAGTGATGGCTAACCTTTTGAGTGCCGCGTGTCAGTATTCTATCGCAGTCGCGACTTTATGATAGGAATATTGTCATAGGTTTATAACAGGAAATTGTCATGGTTTTACAATGGGGAAGTATCGCGGTCATGTTACGGGAAAAATAGTGACGGTTTTGTTATTTGGAAAACTTGTGGCATTCGCGGATTTACAAGGAGAAATTTGACGTGAGTTTGCTATATGGGAAAATGTTGCGGCTTTACTATGGGGAGAATAGTTGCGATCACGGATTTACAATGGGACTACATGAGAGTGCGACACAAATGCCAACCATGACACGTGTCACCTCTGACACATGTGTCATAGGTTAGCCATCACTGATCTAGAGGAATTTCTTTACAAGAGATTATTGTTACCTAACAACATAGTAAGTGCTCCACTCTGGTTAAGTCATTTGTGCCAGAGTAAGAGCAAGGGTAGGAGACACATGGAGGTGATTTATATAGATCAGTGCCAAATGTTCTGCTTTGTAAGAACCAACGAACCTCCATCAGACAACCAGGATTGCCCTTTCCCTCTGTCTTTCTGACTTTTACCTATGGATTGGGAGGAACACTTAGGAGAAAAGCTGCAAAGAGCTGTGTGATGGTAGGGATGACAGTATCCTAATGTTTTAAAACTGGTGCTAAAAATACATGCAACTGAGGAAAGGAGGAAGCATCCTGTCTAATTAAAGATGTGCAAGTAGACCTGCTGTTATATTTACAACTCCCAAAAGCTGTGGTAGATTATTTCTCGGAAGCTTTAGCTACCTTGGGCTTTTCAAGTGACTGAAAAAACAATATTCCCCAACCAACCTGGATCAATTTTATCACTATAATGCTCTTTGCTTCTTCTCCCAAAATGATTCAGCGCCCTCCCAAAGAAGTGCTAAATTGTAAAGGATGTCAAGTTTGAACCACAGTAAAGAGTTCTGATGAATATATAAACTCCTAGTAATCTATACACATAGAAGGCAATAAAGGATTAGATTACATTATTGTTTGGATTAAATAAACATGATTTTCTATTAAACCCAAAAAGTAAGTAAGGAATTTATTAACTCACCATAATAAATATGGAGGATATGATATTACTCATTTTTGTCTTTTTTTGTCATTTTTTTTTAACATTATAGCAAGCTTCACTTTGCTTTTTTTTTGTTTTATTTCTGTGGCTTTGGTAAAATATTTTCAGATTAACTTTTAAGGTGTCATTCCTTATGTCAGCAGTAGTTTATCATGAAAACAAACTAAATCAATGACTATTTTTAATAGTGACTGAGCTTGCAATACTCCAGGAAATGGTTACATTATAGTTTCATTTATTTTACTTA
Organism: Pipa parva; assembly: GCA_019650415.1. Lineage (NCBI taxonomy): Eukaryota > Metazoa > Chordata > Amphibia > Anura > Pipidae > Pipa > Pipa parva. The sequence continues at coordinate 9,103 of WMED01016950.1, read as the reverse complement.
TGTGAAAGTGTCGGTATGATCTCTTCATATTAAGGTTATTCACTCCCCTTCCCCCCATTTATTTTGTAATTAACAGAAAGGAAAATATGTAATAAAGATGTAATACTTTATCATTGTTGAATGGTTTGCGCATAAATCCTCTTTAGATGGGAATCTGTACATTATGAACTAACACCGTTTTTCTAGAAAGCTATTTCCAGTGCTTGAAGGAGAGGAGAGAAAGACTTAGGGAAAAATAGAGGAGAATTAAACAGGAAAGGATGGTAGTTAATATGTGGTGACACAAAGGGAATATATTATAATGGCTTCCTCTTTATTATGCACAGTTTTTACAACTAATTATGCACAACTTAATGTCATGAGAAGTCTACCTGAGATATACAGTAGGTGTAAATATATATATATATATATATATATATATATATATATATATATATAGTGTGGAATTTCAGATTGGTTCGAACAGGGCTAGAAAAAAATTAGGTCATGGCCAACCATTTTGAAATGAATGGGACATATGCGCAGGAATGTAGGTACCATATGGGACATATGTGCAGGCATGCAGGTACCATGTGGGACATATGTGCAGGCATGTAGGTACCATGTGGGACATATGTGCAGGAATGTAGGTACCATATGGGACATATATGCAGGCATGTAGGTACCATATTGGACATATGTATAGGCATGTAGGTACCATATGGGACATATGTGCAGGCATGTAAGGTACCATGTGGAACATATATGCAGGCATGTAGGTACCATATTGGACATTTGTATAGACATGTAGGTACCATGTGGGACATATGTGCAGGCATGTAGGTACCATATGGGACATATGTGCAGGCATGTAGGTACCATGTGGGACATATATGCAGGCATGTAGGTACCATATTGTACATATGTATAGGCATGTAGGTACCATATGGAACATATGTGCAGGCATGTAGGTACTATATGGGACATATGTGGTACCAATACAAGTGTGTTGTTAACTTACTATCTGAATTGTGCACAATAAGATCAGATTCTGGAAACTCTGGGAACTTTATTTAAAGAGAAATGGCGTATGAAACAATCACCATCTTTTAATAAGATAGAGAATTGTCTGAAGGATAACATAAGGTGTTAAATCTTGTTTTGCTAGGTGTTTGCATATATTTTATATCTTAGAGGTCCCATTGGGACTGTGCAACATACCTGTGTATTCATCACTGTCTGGTTCACACCTAAGATCTATGTGTCTGTTCTGTCTATTGTGAAACAAACATTGTGGATATCCTGGCTTCATTTCACTAGTGTGACTGCTATTCATCAGAGTAGTGCTAAACTGCCAAGTTGTGCATATGCAATTAATAAGCATAGGGTCAGGATCTCACTGCCATTGATTGGTCTTGTCAATTGGTCTGTATTCTGATTTATACTCCCTGGACTGGTCTGGTATCCTAGTTGCCAGTCCTTCTTGTTGTTAATGTATCCTGTCCTGTTTTTGTACTTTGAAGTATCTTGTCTGTATACCTATCCTTTCCTTATGTTTTTGTCTGACCTAATATTTTACTCTGTACAACCTTGTTCTATCTGGTTTCATCATCAATATGTTTATTTGCGGCACAACTAGGAAGACCCTGAGAAGAAAAAGTGGGTGATGTAGCCAGAAAAAGCACACCTATAGCCCATTAGTTTTATAGTGGAGCCATTGTGTTTGGGTAGCATTACATAACAGACAACTTTAATTAAATTAATTTATTGATGAATTAGAAATGGGACTGGGGCATGGTTTCCTACTGTATGTTATAAGTTTATTTTTCCCATCTACAAATAAATACAAACTACAATGAATGGAATATGTGTCCAAGTATAGTACAAATCCTTAAAAAACAATCCTGCTGAGATTTTACTGAGACAGTTCAGACACGAGATGCCTGTTTGCTGACGGAGCTTATGGAGTGTATGTAATTAATTTTTCACTAGCCACTCTATGAAGTAAAGTGCAATTGTCTCTACAATTAATGTTTTATATCAGCAATTAATCAAATGTTCTAAATGTCTGTAGTTGGAGAATATGCAGCAGTGCCAATAACTGCTATTCATACTTGTGACAACAACTGGAACAAACAGAAATACAAATATTTTTCCTTAAGTTCAGGACTGTATGTTCATTGATTTAAAATTAAATGCTATCTCTATTTTCAAAATTATCATAGTCTGCATTTTTTTTTTTATAATCCTTCTATCAATTTTGAGTTTTTGAAAATAAAAGAGAATTACTCGATGATACAGCAGGGTCTGAGCTTATGACATCCCAGCTGGTTTCAACTCCTAAACCTCTACCTGCTTAATATTGTCCTCATACATATTTCAAGATGAATATATGCTAAAGCTCAAGGATAGCCAACTGAGGCCACCAGAAGATTCCTAGTGTTTTGGTGGGCCAGTCTGAAACAGCTAGGACCAGGGGAATATGGGGTAACTTGGAATAACCCAAGCTAGATCTTGTTGGAAAATAAATTGAAACTTTACGTTTATTGCTTGCCTGAAGAATTCAAAAGAAAAAAATATACATAAAATAACAATTTATTCTTCTAAACACCATGCACAAGGTTAATCTACCAGAAATCTCTGACTCTGAACCTCAATGTTGCGATGAGTATTTTCTCTAAGATCAAGCCTCCATGATCATCGTTGGCACATTCTGCATCTGCCTAACTTACCTCTACCTGTCCTGTAGTACATATAAACAAATACAAAATATAAACTACAGACTGAAGTACTTTATACCTTAATAATATATATATATATATATATATATATATATATATATATATAGGTATATATATATATATATATATATATATATATATATATATATATTATTAAGCTATAAGTGGTCAGCCAATGAAGCTTAATCATGCTTACTTCCCTTTGAAATCAGAAGATGTCCAGCAGAGCCATCACCTCAAAACTGTCAGAAACCAATAGAACCCAGAGAAGGGGTTTTGGATTTTTTAAGAAAAATGCAAAAAAGCTTTTTTACCACATCACCTAAATGATTTAGGTGATTTAGTAATAAAGCTATTTTGTATTTTTCTTAAAAAAAACATTGTACGCTGTAGCAGTCTATATGCATGTTATTTATTCTATATTATGCACCAATGTAATTAATTGAACTTTAGGGTGGAGTGCAGTGTTATATATATGAGGCCAGTGGCAGAAAGTGCCTATTTTGACAGAAACATGAAGTTACCCTTTTGATTCACAAGAAGATATATTATAGATATACTGTATATCTGAAGATATCCAGCAGGGCCATCACCTCAGAAATGTCAGAAACCAATGGAACCCAGGTGCACTCATCTACTGTTCAGAGAAGTGTGGCCAGCAAGAGTCTTCATGAAAAAATTGGGGCCAAAAATCCATATTTTTGATGTGCAAACATGGTCAAGTAAATCAACTATGGATTAATTAATAAACATGTTGGGGGCTTCATTTGTCAGGTTGTGTGGGGAGCAAGCATATGTCCACAAAATATCTCTAGTTATTTCTCCAAACAACTTCCCTACCAAATCTAATATATATAAATGATTATGAGCAATACTTGGTAATACCTTGTTTATTGGACTGTCAGTTTAGATAGACAAGCTTACAAGAGGTTTATCCTCCCTTTCTTAAGTCTCAAGCAATACTCAATTTAGAAATTAGAAATGACTTAAAATAGAATACCGTGTTTCCCCGAAAATAAGACAGTGTCAAATTAATTTTTGCTCCTAAAGACATACTAGGTCTTATTTTCGGGGGAAGTCTTATTTTCGGGGAAACGGGGTAGTACTGATACAATACAATAGTACTGATTTTTTTTTTTTGCAAATATATAGAATGCTTCAGTACTAATCATTTTTGCAAAATATAACGAGCACATAAGACAACCAATACATCACCAATCTTGAAAGCTACTTACATTTGCTGTGTACAAATACATAGTTTTAAAACGCATTTTCACAAATTGAGACCCTGTTTATTGTTAAACAATTGTTTTAAATAGGCAATGAGGAAATGTTATGCATTATTTGCTTCAGCAAGTAAATAATTGTGCAAATGCATGTCTTTTTTTTTCAAAGCTTGTGTTCCTTAAAATAATTTTAGATTAGAGTAGCTTGTATTTTCTGCCTGGTTAGAGGAGACTGCAGTTAAGAGAGTCTCATTAGGTTGATGTCAATTTTAATTAATCTTTAGGAATTGTTCTAAACAAATGAAAGGATAGCTTTGATCAGCACCTTCACCTGCAACATTTATCAGCTAGCTGATCTTTATCACCTTTTCCAATGACAGTAAATCAAAAGTGTTCTCCTTCCCAATCCATGAAACAAATGATTAAAGTGTCAATAAATTCCGTCCCTCAAACCAACTCAAATTAGGTGTGATAAGAAGGCCAGTTGTGAGGAGAATGCAGGCTTACAAACTCCGCACAATAATATACCAATTTAAGCATTCTATTTCAAAAAAATAAATATGCTTTTAGAAGTTATACTGTAGATATTTTCTGTGGAAAAAATAAAAATAAGGAAGTAAAAAGCAGACTTTTAGACATATTTTATTATATGTAAGACTCCTAAATAAGATGCTTTGCCTTTCACCATTCCAGTAATTCATTTTAACTATTATTTGATATTTTCCTTAAAAGAAAAGAAAAGAAAGAAAAGCTCCAGTGAGTTATAGAGAAGCTCTTTCTTAAGGTTTCTTCCAGGCAAATCCACAGGATCCGGTGAAAAGGTGGCTTTAAATTGCATTTTTTCTATGAAAATGTAACCATCCAGTTATAGAAGTTTCTGCTCTTTGAGTTCAGTTGTGGACACTCTACAATCCAACATGGCTGTTGTTATTTCCACAGTTAAATGGATGTTTGTACGATGTGTAATCATTTCATATTATTTCAAAACTAGTAGTATGGTCTCCATTTTTATAACTATTATATATTATTATAGTGTTTAAAAAATTCTTGGCTCATAACTCCTTATCTCCTGGGGTGCTGGCTGGCCTAAAAAGTCTTGCACATGAATTAAATAAATTCACTGAACTACCTTATTTACCTGCTCCTTTAATTTTCAAAACCCTCTTGGTGTTTACAAAGCCAGTAACCTACCTTTTTGCATTAACTTGTTTTCATATGCTATACGGGTTTGACAAAACAATTGGTTCTTCCAGCAAAAGGTCCATATAGAGACAAGGAGAGATCCATGTCCCTTCAAATTAGTTTTAGTCTATTATGTACTACTACTACTTGCGTCAAATGTCACATCACTTTTTTGTCATAAATAGATTTATTGAAGCAACATGCTATTACTTTCCTTAGCATGGGTCTGCTTAAAGTAGACAATGTTACCATACCTATGTTTTTATATATTGCATTTATATATTATTGACAGTGCATTGGCAGTATACAAGCATTGCCGTTAGAAAGGACAATGTCACCAGTTTTCTGCATTTTGGTTGTTGGTATTGTTGCTGGAGAATAGTTGCATGAATTACAATTGTTTTTACAATTAATTTCAATAGGAGCTCATGTTGGCACATTTTTTAAGCCTTTTGAATAAATGTCACCAGAATGATAACAAGACCCCTGCAGTAAGCCCCCTAATTTACCACTTTTATTTGGCAAAGTCAAATCTGAGTATTGATGACAGTCGATCTTGGAGAATTGTCACATGATGAACACCTTAACCATCTACAAATTTGCAGTGAATTTGAGAATTTACCACACTGCAGAAAATAACAATCTTTACAGAATATGAAAAGTTGACAAAGTGTCTAAACATCCGTTAAGAAATGGTGTATTTACAGGGCATTTTACACTTTGATAAATATGCCCCATGCATTGTCAGATGTTGTTTATGTGATTTGTAATTAAGCATAGCAATGTTAGACATAATTTCAGTAGTTAAAAATCAAACCAATCATATAGAATGGTAACATGCTCTTGGGGATGTCTCATTCCATGCTATCTAGAATATGTACATGGGGAGATTTATAAATGTCATTTCAACCTTCTATATATATAGTGCATAAAGTGCATTTGCACTTTACTTTGCCTACTGGTTTTTGTAATTTACGTATATCCCCATTGTCATGTATGCTGGAGAGATGAGAAACGTAATTTCAATACTTGTATGTGCTCATGTACATATGTAGAATTGACAAATAAATATCTATCTATCTATCTATCTATATGTATATATTTTTTTTATAAAGTGTCACAAGGTTACACAGCACTCTAGAATCCAACAATACAGTTATAAAACAGACAAGGGAAGTGCGTAACAAAGAACAAGTGAAATAAAATACAAGCATTTAATCAAGAAAATACATCACTCTAAGTGCCAGGCTATGATTGACACAAGAGGATTGAGGTCCCTGTCCCATAATGCTTACAGTCTAAATAGGGGGAAGACTTACATAAGCAGATAGGAGAGTAACAAGTGCAGTAACATAAAGTGACAGTTCATTTGGCTATAGGTTCCAATTAAATAAGAAAATAAATCAAAAATATCAATTTTGAATACATGATTGCATAAATATAAAATATAGACATGAAAACAAATGCTAGTGCTCCAAGAGGTAAGATTTTAATTTAAATTTGAAGATATTGATGGATTGCTCTTGGTGGACATAGAGGGGTATAGAATTCCCCTGTCAATTCTTTTGCTGCTTATTGACACTTTTCAATTATATTTTTCAGTTTGCTGGACTTTTTGATTCTGCTGAAGGACCATTAAAATAATAGTTGATAAACGTAAAATTGATATCAATAAATAACTAATTTGAAATGGACATATTTGCACCATTTTTAATGGAATTCTCCTTCCACTGTAGAATGATACTGACAGAATGATATAATTTAATTTAATATATATATATATATATATATATATATATATATATATATATATACAGTATATATATATTGTATATAGTAGACTTGATAGGGAAGTTGTTTGGAGAAATAACTAGAGATATTTTGTGGACATATCCTTGCTCCCCCACAACCTGACATATGAAGCCCCCAACATATTTACGTTTGTATTAATTAATCTATAGTTGATTCACTTAATCTTGTATACACATCAAAAATATATATTTTTGGCTCCAATTTTTTCATGAAGATTCCTGCTGGCAGGACTTCTCTGAACAGTAGATGAGTGCACCTGGGTTCCATTGGTTTCTCATAGTTCTTAGGTGATATCCCTAGAGGATCTCTTCAGATATATATCTATAATATATCTTCTTGTGAATCAAAAGGGTAACTTCATGTTTCTGACAAAATAGGCACTTTCTGCCACTGGCCCTATAAACTTTAATACATACAATACATAGGTGAAATTTATTAAACCCAGAAAGACCACTCTGGGTCTTTCCGAGTTTACAGAGAGAAATCTCGCATTGTTCTTGCAAGATTTTTTCAAGATCTGGAGAGCAAATTTTTTAATCTTAATTTTTCTAAATTTTTAATGGAGCATGCTACTAATGTAAAGTAGTTTCCATCAAAAATTTTTTTGAAAAATCGAGATAAAAAATCTCAATCTTAAAATCTCAAAAAATCTCCTGAGATCTCGCTCAGTAAACTCTAATTTCACCCATAGTTTGCAATTCTAAAAAAATCTAAAGATTTCTAGAAAGCTTGGTATTTTATTTTTAAAATCTGTTTACTTTCACTTTGTTGGGATTTCTGATGTACTTCAGGAATTCAATCATAAAATTATTCAAATCAGAAATTCACTTAATAAAAAATAAAACTTAAAAATACTATATTGGAATAACTAAGCCAATCCAATGTTTTTATGGGTTTGCTGGTCCTTTACCTTCCTGTTTGAGGCCATCGTAGATTCTGACAATTTTTTGTTGAGATATGTTTAAGTTGATCTCATTCTGCCTTCTACACATAATGTTTGATGATGGAACGTGTATTGATTTTCCCATTTTTTTTATAACTTTATAATTGTGAAAGCAAGCTGTAGGGACTTGACTATTTTGATGAGATACCTCTGGGATTGGTTGCTTAAGTGTCAACTTTCCAGTAAAGTTAAAGAGTGTCACACTGCCCAATGTATAATACATTTGGGCATGTATCATGACATGCCACACATACAGCTACTATTATTTTAACAATTGACTGTAAGCATTATCACCAAGAGGCACTGAGGGTCAACAACTGGAATATTTTTTTGGTTGAAAAAGTGCAGATATGCAATCTGTCATATACTAAAAAGTTTTTTAAAACAATATGTTTGTTTAGATTTACTTTAATTCATCAAAATTTCAAACTGCACATACTATAGTTTATGGACAATTCATTGGGTTTTTTTTTAGATTTTTGGTTTTGCTGTTTTTAAATTTAGAAATTAAAAATTGTATTTACTTTCATTGAGATCTCTTTCTTTTTGTCTATATCTATCTATCTATCTATCTATCTATCTATCTATCTATCTATCTATCTATCTATCTATCTACCTATATATCTGTCCATCTATTGTAGCAAAGGCAATATTGTAGACACAGGTGCACTAACACAGTGTCATTTACTGTTGCAATCATCTTGTCAGTTCATTTCAATGCTGTCAAAATCAATTATATAGACCATGGCTGATTTCTGTTGCTTTCAGTGACCAGAAGTAAGTGAAATGAACAATATGAGTGTCTGATACAATAATATTAAACCTCAAAGTCAGGCTGCTGATTACAACACTATCTGCTCCAGCTGAAATATGTTTTAACAAAAGAGAAAAAAATATGCCTAAAATCTGCTGCCAAGGTCTTGTTGCTACATTTATGATACAGTTTATTTTAAACAAATCTGCCAACAGTTTACATGACAAATGGCTTACATTATTTTTAAAAGTCGTTTCATTTTCTTAGTCATATGTGTGACAAACTACTCAGATTGATTTTCATTTGATAAGTATATTATATATATGTTAAAGATCAGAACGAGTTACAAGATTTTTTCCTTTCTGTAACCGTGTTGTTTACAGCTTGTATCATCTTTTTTAAGGTCAATTAATATTTTATATCCTATTTTTCCTAGAGATTAATATATATATATTAATATACTGTA